>WURT03596928.1:21230-64495 GCA_009936505.3 Holothuria glaberrima
GAGCTTCCTTAAAATATACTATATAAAAGAATCAAATTGGTTTCTTCTTAAAGCCAATTTTAAGATTATTGTTTTAAACTCATTCGTTGCATTCAGCAAGAAAACTGATGTGAGTTGAGTTACCGATACGAATGGAACAATTGGATTTCAAATAGGCAAGTTCCTCTTGGCATTCAAGCATCACGTTGTCATATTTGGTAACTTGAAGGGCGTTTCCATCGGTTGAAGACTGATTGTTGCTGTAGTACATCTTGTAGGAAGAAAGTTTTTTTGATAAAAACTACAACTATATTGCACTGAACTTAAGCCAAGGTGATGGATTATCATTAGAAATTTTCAAAAGGTAGAAAGCGAAACGCTGACAAGCTAATGGCAAGAGTTTTACTTCATTGCACTAACCATGAGCAACAGTTTATTGAATAAATACATAAAAATGCAAATATTTCACTCACAACAAAGATATGAGAACTCAGAAAATACGTCGTTTTTAACATTATGCCTTCATGACGGAACCCCGTTTGCTAAAAAGCGTTCTAAAAGACTAAGTGATACTCCATAACGATGTCGCTTTAAAAGTGAGCAAAAAGATAACCAAGCTGATACCTCATTACATTACATTAATTGACCCTCCGTTACTCTTATGCAATGAACAACTGCATAGGCTACCGGGTCCCACTCTTTATTTATAGGCCCTAATAGCCAGAAACACAAAACACACTTACAATTTAGGCCAATTGAAGCACTATAAGATATTTTCTTACTTTGTTTTAAAGCTCGTTTTTATATTATAGCCCATACATATTTAGCATAAATTACATTTTAAAACCAAAAAGGTGATGAAGTATCTTGTAGTTCTGTTTTCCCTCACAAGTCATTTGTTCATCCCATGTAAATCGTGTAACTTTCTGTTTCGAACCTACACAAAGATTATTGAGGTTTATCCCTCATTTTAAGGGCTTCTTGCAATAACAGTGTATTAATTAGTGAAAACAAGCCATAACTCTAAATAAATGATGTATGAGGGTTCTTGACTTTTGACCTACATAGTAAAAGTGCTTCCATATAACGTAAATGGAGCATCGGCATTTGAAAGTTTGAGATGGAAGTAATTCTTTCCTCATTCTTTGTAGGTTGTTAAATTAACAAGGAGTTACTTCCAGTCTGAAAATTTGTGTACGAAGGATCGTGAGTTTTACACTTCAAAGCACGGGCTTTTTGCTTCAGCAGAAAATATCGGTTATCTGAAAGCAACTGATGATCAACGTTGAATAAATGAGGGAGCACGACTTTTGACCCTTATTGTAAACATTGCTTCCATTCAACTTAAAAAATGAGCATTAGTATTTGTAAGTTATGAGATGGGGTAGTTTCTTTTCATTTTTTTAAATAGTAAAAAAGAAAAAAAATCTTTTTTTGAGTTCAATTTTTTTTAAAAATCTTCATTTTTATCGGTCATTGAGCCTCTTGCAATAAAAAGGACAGCGATTATCTGAAAACAGTCACGAACTTAATGAAGTGTGTAAGAGGGATCTTGGATTTTGACCCTCGTAGTTAAAATATTCCTTCCAATAAATCTTACCCTCGTACTTACATTCAAAAAATTGTGAAATATCTGTATAAAGGGTTTTCAGTTTTACCCTTCATCACTAGTGCTTATTGCATTGATCATGGTTATGATTATCTGTTAGTCTCAGAAATGTAATAAAATATAAAGAGTCTTGAGTTTTGCCTCTAATAATATGTCAAACCATGTTCCTATATTTTGTTAAACTGACCTAGGTTACGATCGAATGGCTGTGATGCCTTTCAGATGATTTCACACAACCTGTAACCTTATTACCGGTCAATGTACAGTATAAATCTTTTTCTGTGTTCTTCTTTACACAGTTGTTTTCATAGAATTAGTTTTTTTGCCTATTGCGGTCTTGCAGTAGCAATTCTATTTAAAAAGATGGATGTAATCCTGAACTTGTTAGGAGTTTCGTTGTTGTTTCAAATTTATTCCAACGAGATTTTTTGTTGTCAGTCCAGTAAAAAGTAAAAAGGTGGTAACTATTGCATATGAGTTATAATAAATGCTCTTGACGTTGTTGTCAATGAAATACCTTTCAATGTGAAATTTCTATGCAATGCAGTCCAAATGAAAATAGCTCAAAACAATTTAAAAGAAAATATGCAATGACACTGTTTTTTTTTGTCAAAACATTTAACTTTTCGCATATAAACCCGAACAACCACCGTCCTTAAGTTCGTGATATTTTATTTACGTTTAACGCCAATGGAACGCGGATTTTACCTTAGCTTTATTTTTACATGAAAAAATCTAGGATTATTACAGCTTGCACTTTATCACTAATCCATGCAACCGTGTTACTTGTACAGTAATATAAATGTTGATGATTGTCTTTTCATTATTTCGTTGCTTTGTCATATAGATAATAGCTTGAACGAGCTGTGTTAATTAACAGCTGGCGTGATGTAGGCAGGAGTATAAAAATTCCCTGGATCGGAAGACCCTGATTAAGTTTCACAGGTCATTGCCTTACACTTATGCATATTCTTCGCATACATTCCCCTTCATCCCAGGCTATTTTCTAGGAATGCGGAGCAAAGGCAACGGCCCTTATATCTGAGTACGTTTCTGTGGATTTCCGATCATATTGTAAGGTAAATGGTAACAGAATTAGCATTGATTTATAAGGATTGTAAGATAGCTCCTAACTACTTTAAACAAAAAGTCAACCACAAAATCTGAGCTTTTATTTCTTACTTAACCCTACATTTTAACGACCGAACACATTTACGAATATAATGTTTTTGAGCCCTCGGCTACTTACAAATGTTTCACCATTCACGAGAACACTTGCTTGACAGATTGTTGTCTTCAGCTTAACAGAACATATGGGTGAATCACCTTGTATTGTACCATCCGAACGGTAACACCAGCACGTATAAGAACCGTCATCATCGAAAGTTTGTGTAAATATGCTTAAAAAGGATGTTTTATCCTGCATCCTAACAGAAGTGTGAGCTGTATCTGTAAGTGGTACAAAAGACCCACGTGTTTCATTTCGCCACTGTATGATAGAACATCTTGATGACGACCTGCAACTGAGTTTTGTATCTTGACCATATACTCCTCTAACATTTTCGTCAACACCATCAGAACAAAAAGCGTGAGTCCTTTTAACACAAAGGCAAGCAATGACTAAACAAGTGAATAGTGTAAACTCACCCATTGCTTGTATTTTACAGACTGCTGATTCTCCAGCCGGAGACCTAAGAACTGAAAGTAAGCTCAAGATTAATTGCAAGTGACATTTACCAAACGGTATTAAAGCTTGATCGTCATAATCATATTCCATGCAAAATTGAAGAAGACCAAGAAACCATTCATGCGATATTTTTTGAATGCCAGCTATAGCTAAAGGAAGTAATATACAAGTGTGCCCATGTAAAGTTTCCCCATACCATCCTTAGGAACTCTCGCAAAGGTGAGGGCAGTCTTCAAAATATGAATATTACGTCCAATAAAACTTGTACAAATAGACACCAACTGGAATGATTTGTATATGCATCGTTAAATAAAGAGTTGGAGTAGGCTTTACTATTCTACGGATACGGTACCGAAAAGACTGCTCCAATACATTATGTAATGAGAAGTCTTTTGACAGATCCGTACCTAGATGAAATGCTTTAAATCTTCTCTTTTCCTGTACGAATGACGTTACCTGGTTTCTTCTATACCTTGAAAAGGTCATCAGATCCATAGTGATTTGAAGGGATATAAACCTAATGATTTCTAGGTTGAAGGTTTGGAATGTTCAAAAATTACCTCTCCTTTGTCTCCTTCCAATATTAGGGTCTTCCAACTCCAGTGTTTTGAATAAACTGTGAAATTGACTCTCATTGCGAACACAGCAAACGTTAGTCTACCATAGCCCCATGGTTCTACAATTCCGTAAACCAGTGTCACCTGCTGGTGTCATTATCATGACGACGTTTTGTCTCTTTTCCTTAATTCCTTTGCAGCTGGAAGCCAAAGGGGGGATCAAAACGTTACCGACGACGACATTTTACCACTTTACAACGGCAGCTGATCGGAAAATGTCTCACTAATTCACGTAATAAATGAAACTAACGTGGCAATTAAATTACAATAGACGACTTCTAGAAATTTAAGTCTTCGCAATGCCAGAGGATTTCTACAAATTTCATGAGACTTTGGGACACCCATTTGCATGGATCCTCGAAGGATTTATCACAAAAGAGGTCCTTAAATGCGTTTCCTTGTCAAAGAGTTCAAAACATTCCATTGCGAAAAGGAAACTGTTTAATGTAAACTAATTGCAAATTTTTATACAGACTAGTAGGAGGTAGGCTAATGGTGTTAAGTCCTTAATTTCCTGGCTTCTGTTTGCCCTTAGGAATGCACTTTAAAAGACCTAGATACATTTAGAGCGATGACAGACTTTACACGTTCCTACTTTTCAAAGTTGCAATTTTATGGGTGATCATAGCAATTTTACAAGTTCTTCTCTGAGGTGCAGGATTATTATATAAGCCATTAATTTAATCTTCGGCCAACCGTCTACAGAATTTGATCCTGCCATTAAATGCATTGACTATTTCTTGCGGGCAAAACATGTAAGAAAGGTATGCTTCAAAGCTTCATTGTTAACTTCAACAGGTACTTAATTTGCGGGAAGGAGTGTTGGCAGTCCTAGCAGACTGCGATTCTGAGACCCTTAACACAAAGAAATCTGAAAATGCTGAAAACTTCAATTTATAGTTTTCCCAAGACCCTCAGAACCCAGTAAATGGCACAAATAGGCTGGTTTAGTTTTGTTTTCTCAATATCTTTACGGGGAAGTCCCCTATCCAGTACAACAGAATTACGGCACTTATGCAAGCAGGGTCACTGTTGCCACTTCCTGATACGAGTAACTCTTACGGACGCATGAACCTTCTCTCTGATACATGATGCACACGACCGTGAAACCTAAAAGATACTACGTAGCCAACTAGTACGGTGCCACGGTACTTGTACGATTAGCCTACGTAATTTAGCCTATGGTTGGATTCGTTTCAAGCTAAATTCTGAGAAGTCTACCCTTTCATCCAGTGGTGTAGCCAGAAGGGGAAAGGGGGCAGAGTGCCCCCTCCCCCAAAGAAATTTTACGGCGAGCGGAGGGAGGGATGTGTGCATGGATGGCACCAAGGGGAGGGGTCGGAAAGGCTATCCCCAGGTAGGATACGGTAAAGTATGCAGTCCCCGACGGCAACTAGTCTCCCCAACGGTTTACCTGTTTTGCTCTTAAGTAAGAAGACAATTTTTCTATTAACGACCCAAAATCGTCGGCGAGCTACGCGTGCTGAAGGGTCACTCCTGTTTCTTCAATACTTCCATTCCACATAGCTAGATAGCATATGTCCTGTCTTCCTTAGCAAGAGACATGTAGGCAGAGTACACAGGTTAGTAGCGGTAATAAATTTCATCCCATATCACAAAGCCTAGTTGCTGTTGTGTGTTATGCAATAGGTCAGTTGGACTCACAGAGCAAAGTTTGGCTATTTCATCTGGTAGTCCAAGTAGTTTGGAAACAATGTATGCTATCCCTGATACGGTCTACAACCCCTACAGTTTGTACCCTTTTTTCCTTTTGTTCTTATTGGTAACATAAGTTTTTTTAGTGTGTGTAAGCCAACCAAAAATTGCAATTCAGGCTCAAAAGAAGTTATCAGTTCGCACTCGACTCGGCTTTTGACAGTTTGAAGTATTAAGTGATATCATGTCGTGTTCTTGTCGATAGTGAAATCCACTTTAATATCCGCCGTTCGGCGGATTTTTTTCAGAACTGTACACTGCCCAAAACCACAAAGAAACATAAGACTTCCTCTCTTCCCTGCTCTCCACAGCTTGTGTAAACAAACTCTCTCAAGTGTAAATAGACTACTCTGTAGAATACAATGGCTGGGCATGCATCTACTGCAGGACTATTTAATGTTGAAGTGAACAGTTATGTGACCATGCAGGAATACTTGGCAGAGAATTAACACTTAATTTAACAGAAGTGTGGAGACAAAAAAAAATTCGAACACAGTCTCCATCGGCAGAAAAATCTCATGAGTTGTGCAAAATATGCACTACAATGGCATTTGATAGTTAAGCTCCTTCATATCCACTTCACACCAACCATGCTGGGCTGTCGGAACTTGGGGTCGCTTACATGGCTTGCCCCTGTGGGGAAATTCTTTCGCCCCCCATGCTTGGTTTACTTATTTTGGCTTTCAAATGGGTTATTTTTCCAAGAAAACCAAACATTTTCGGTACGCTTTGCCCACTCTTCCTCAATTCCGTTACTTATAGCTCATAAAGAACAAAACCTTTCCATCATTTCAAGTAACTTAATGTGTAGAACACATGCATTTATGTAAATGCCGGGAATTTCATCTCTTTCGCTAAACTTAGTTAAGTTCTAATGAGTCTGTTGTGCGGTATGGTTAGTGACTCGAGGAAGACGTGCAACGTAAATTGTGCCCGATAGTGACCAACTGCCCGGACAATTGACCTATATAAGCTTTATATAAGTACAGATTCGTTTTAGTGTAGGTTTTCCTGAAAAAAAATTCTCGCGCTTCGCGCGTTTTTCCACAGCTTGCATTCTGGGAAAACATTAAATCAGTGCGGAACTATTTTCCTCTACCATATACAAATTTTATGCAAAATATAATATAACGGCATGGCATAAAACACAGGTTTTCTTCAAATCCCCCTGATTAACCCCTGTCGGGGCTTCGGTTCGCTGCCCCCGAACGGGAAGTCTGACCCCTTCGTCGGGCAAATTCTGACGCCACCCATGGAGGAATGGGGAAGTTTCCTTTCATACTATATGACTTTTTCACTCAGAGGGCGGGTTGCCCCTCTAGAAGTCCCTGTGGAGAACACTTAGATCTAGTATAAAAAGAAACAAAATATATCACCATTTTGCATCTAAGCCCTTCGGGACAGCAGAAAAATTCCAAAAGAGTGGGGCACACCCCTCCCCTTGTGCTCATTCCTCAGGACGGCGGTCAAGAATGGGACGATGAGTCGACTTTGCACCCCCACACCAAGAACCTGGCTACGTCCCTGCTTTAGTCCTGTTTTCTTCTGCAAAAATATTTTACTTCTGCACTACTTTTTATGATTCGGATCTACCAGGGATAAATCGTTGATGGCCTTGGACGATTTTTAGGCTACGTGCATGTGTCGCAACAGTAGGGTATGACTGCTTATAGAAAGCTCTGGGAAAACATGCACGCGTAATAGCCTAAGACACCCCCCCCCACCATTGCTCCCCCTTACCAACTTGGTGGGGCTTTTGGCAACATAGAATAAGGTTGGATGGTGCGTCCTGCAGTGCGGAAGTCTCTTGTGACTGCGCAATACCTGCCTCCGAGACTGACATATGGCATACGTCTTCAATAATCCACATTTCCCTTTTCAAACTTAAAAATATTTTGAAATGTTAGCCCAACCGTTTCAACAATGTAGCATTATATATTTTCAATCAAAACGCTGTTCTCTCTTAAAAGTGGGGTGGGTTCTTTTTCCCCTTTTACCATTTTCAAGATAACATTCACCTTAACTTGAAGTATTTTACTCCGTCATCCCAATTTACGAGTAGCTCCTTTCCTCCATGTGACAACATTTTTTCCCACTAATTTGCTAAATTCAAGAAGAGTAAGTCATTTGTTTACCTAACTTTTTTGTCCAGAAATGTAAAGAAAAATGTTTGCAAAGGAGTTACGAGAAGATTTGAAAATTTAAAATACAGTTTACAAATAAGCTTGGGGCGACTGCTTATTTCTTTTTAACTCTAAGCCAAACTCCTAACATGCTGAATCGAGGACGCTTAATTAGTTGATTTCTTAACCTCCTCTTTCTATTGTTTAAGTGAGGTATATTAAATTTTCAACCCCATTGCCACAGGTCTATTGTTATCACCACACCTGGTTCTGTCCCACTTAGGTTCCAAATAATTACACGGTGGATGGGGCAGGGTTGTAAACAAAACTCCTTCTGTATGTTCTGGATGCTGTTGCTAGGATTTCCTGGAGCAGTATTAAATGTCTATGCATGGGGTATTATTTCTAGCCTATCATCAAATTGTGTAATTCAGCAAGGAAGGAATTCAAGTTGACATTTTAACGTGATCAATTCATCATGAAACCATTCTGTGAAGCAAACTCGACGCCTCTTTTTGCAACTGGATTGGTAGCAAGAGTTAGACTTGTTATTTAAATAAAGGACAAATTGAATATGTGTGCCTCTGTCTCAACACCGAAATGAGTAGACCTAGCTTATGCCACAAGGCCACTTATTCCTCAGAGCTTGCACAACTTTGACGCCATTTCTTCTCAAGGAACCATTCAACCAACGTCTGAATGAGATGTTTAAAAGCCAGTGGAAGAAATGCACGCTTTGGTTGAATGATTGGACCTGCGTGGTCGAGCATAAGAAAATATTGTGCCTTTCTTACTAAAAATGATCTTGGTAATTGTATGATAAATTTAAACTGCAGTAACATGGCAAACGTATTGTCTGTTATGGAGAAGAAAGTTGGTGTATGACGAAAACTTTTACAATGTTGCAAAGGCTTCTTAACTTTACGGATTTAGCGTTTCAAGCGGGACGGTATTGGGGTATGATTATTGCCATCTTACGATAGCTTATGACGACCACCTTGGACCAGAATATGGCGAATATGTAGGATTCATTTCATCTTAGGACATGACTATTTGATCTTGTATAATTATGAACAATAACCTTTACAATTCAAATCATTGTAATGTAGTTACAATCATGATCCCCTTCTGGCCGTTTGGCAATATTCATAATCCCCAAAATGGATTCTTCAACTCTATAAATAACGGTTTCGACATTTAACTCACATATCCACGTTGTCTAGACGCAAAGGTAGCCTGCGTAGTGATAGATTTCTACGATGGCCGTTGTCAAATTTGCGACTAGTCAAGTTATGGTAGCGATGAGTACTAGGCTTTGATTGAATCAGCAAACAAAAAAGTAGACTACCTATTAAAAGATATTCATCATTCGGCCAACAAATTTGACATTTTCCCTCAGAAGAATGACTTACATGTATGGTGACCATTTTGAAATCAAAATGACCGTCATTCATCCCCCTTCCAAACGTAGGGTAATACTCTAAATCACAAAAAGGAATTGATACACTTTAAATTTTAGGTAACGAAGTTTAAATCACTCTGGCATGTTGTATTAATGTTCCCAGGAAAAAAAATCCAGTTGAAACCCATTGACTCCCATTAGAACTTTCAATGGGACCTTATTGGTTTGAACGGGACATAACTGGATTCAATGGGACACCATGAACTTAAAGGATTTCCCATAAGATCCCATAGGGTGGTTCCAACTTGGCGGAATGGGTAACAATTGGAACAAATGGGTTTCAATGGGACCCATTGGATTAAATTGGTAATGTGATGGGTCTCATTGAAATCAATGGGGTCCTTTTGAGATTAACCGGGTCCCATTGAGTCCTGGTGAGTCCCAATTGAATCCAATGGGGGATAAATACTGCAGTCCCCTTGAATCTAAAAGGAATTAAATGAACCCTATTAGATGTTTAGTTTAATAAAAAGCAGAACATGCATGTAGCCTGTGGAGTTTAGTGAGCACTCTTAAGAGATGGGTGTCATTTTATTGGGATGGGGTTGGTCATAAAGAGGACATCCAGTGAATTACTGAATCCAATGGGGATAACACGTCAGTTCCCTCTGAATCCAGTAGGAAGTGAGAGAGTCCCATTGGCTTGTATGTGATTTCAGGTGTTAGATAAGGTTTAATGACACACAGACATTGCATTGTCATTTAACATTTACATCAATCTCGCATAAAATTTCACCCCGGCCCCTTGCAGTGCCCAAGAATAAGAAAGAACCTACATGCCTTCAGTTCAAAGATTTTGCAAAAAGGCCTTGCTATGGCCAGTTTTTATTCATGAAGGCTAGCTGGAGACAGCTTCAAGGGGAGGGTAGATCCAAGGGGAGGGGGGGGTGCCTGATTCAGCACCAGTTTGAATGTTGGCTATATGAGGCTTGCAATGTGAGTGACTTGCAGAAATCCCTTACACTCTCCCACAGCCACAGGTCCAGTACCTCCTTCCTACATAGGGTGACAAAATGTGCAAGGATCCGCCACAGGTTCAATCACTTAGGATACTGACAATACTGTATATCTAATTTCAGTTAGTTAAAAAAGGCATATATTGTCGAGAACAACAGTTTATATGCTTATATGTCTTCTAGTTCTACTTATGGGCATTGCCTTGCCTTTCTTTATATGACTCTTATGGCGATCCATACTAACGGCACAACTAAAAAACAGTTATGGTCTCATTTTGAATCTCCTGCTAGAAGCTCTATTGAAACACTTAGAAATCTCAACTACTTACTCCTGGAACAACTGTCAGAATCACAGTGAGTCATAATTAAAGTTTAATTCTTCTTTTAAACAGGCCAATTACTTGCTAACACGTAAAAGAAAATGAAAATTTATTTAGTTACTGGCGGAGTCTTTACGCAGGACACAATCCCTTAGCCTAATAATGAACTGCGTAACGTAGTTGCATCCTAGTGTTAGCCATGCTGTGCGTAGTACACTGGCTGTAGTAAATGCAGTGCCACAGCCCAGTACATAACATAGTAGTACTGTAGGCTTAGGCTAGGTCTAGTTAATTAGTAGTAGTAGTTCTAGCCTGTTGTCCCATTGAATTGTGTTTTGACTTAGGTGATCATTGAAAACTAAGCTTAGTGTAGTGCAATTTCCCTTGGTGAGTAGCTGTTAAAGTCTGATTTCACTCAGGCCTTTGGCTTTTAAAGTTTAGGTAGGACAGGCCTAGCCAAATTGAACTAAGACAAACTAAGGGGACCTATTTTTTATATTTCTGGAAATTCCTATAAATGCTATAAAGGCATTTTGAAACAACACGGCACTGAAATTCCTATAAAGGCTGTAAAGGTATTTTGAAACAACATGGCACTGATCAAGAGATATTTGATGTCCCATGGTCAGTCAAGTCATCCGTCTGTATCATTTCCACCTCAAATCACCATATCTGGCAGAAACTGTTGATGCTTGACCGACTCCAATAATTCCCAAAATATTTGTGTAAACAGTCTTTCATGAAAATAGCCTATTCTGGTAACTTTCATGTAATAACCCCGAATTATGACGAATTTAAAGCCCTTTGAAATTCCCCAAATCGGCAGCAAAATGACATTTTGGCATTTTGTCAAATTTGAGGTCTTATTTCGCAGCATTACATATCCCACCAGACTGTAATGATTTTAGCTTAATTAGACTATCCCTTAAAACTGGTGTCTGTTATATGAAGTTTTTCAGATGTTGTTTTGTAGTCCTGGCTTCCTAAAATGGCAAAAATTTGCGTTTTGAATACTACCGCCGCACATTTGGCCAAGTTTAGGTATCTATACCTCTGAAGGTATTAAAACCTGCATCCTATATAATTTTTGGAGGTAATAATCTGGTATACAAAATGAAAAAAATGCAAAATGTTGTTGATACTTATTTCCTGTGGTGCATTCAGGATTCGTGTTGCCCTGAAAATGCGTTCGTTTTGCACAGAATTGCACCACATGAAGCATTTTTTGGAGATACAATTATCACTGTAGGCGTCATGAAGTCTCTGGAAGGTTTACCTGAGTACTGTACTTGAGATGAAAAGTAGCCTAGGCCTTTGTACAGTACCTACATAAAACAAGGACTCATAGTTCTAGGTATTTCTGTTCTTTATTTATTTATCAGCTTTCAAAGTCACTCCACCACACAAAATGACACATATTCTTACCCAGTTCTAAAATGGACTAGTCCATGTATCCGTTCACCAGTCATTTGATTGCAAAGATTTCTGGTGTCATGAATCTCATGACAGGAATTTAGGCTCCCCTTCATGTAATTTCAGCACAAGATTCTATCTTTGCCAACAGTTTTATAATACTGTAGTTGTAAAATTACTAGTTAAGTGTAGGGTACTGTAATTTTTGATATGAATTACATATTAAACACAAGAAAAGAAAAACAAAGTATGTTTAAAGTATGCAATAAACGCTAGCGGTCAATGTGTAAAGTATTTGACCTTCCCTTCCTTTTCTTGATTTTCCTTGCAAATTGAATTGCTGCCCTCTATTAATACTTTCACACGCAATGCATTTTCTATATTTTAATGTTTAGATTTTAGATCCCAGCTCCCTTACTAATATGCTACCAACAATGTCATTGAAGCAGTTTGATTTACTGTATAGTTATTTTAAAGCAACTTTTCATTTTCTACATTGCAGGAAGTAAATCATGTTGTGGCTCAAGCTTGGAGGTGGAGTAGGCTGCTGATATGGGTGAAGCAGACATCATGTAAAGGGTGAAGACACGCATGGAGAGAGTGCAATGCTGGTGTCTTAATCATATTGAAGGAGCCCTGAACTAAACATCCTTCACATGACGATTGATGGGTTCTGAAACTCCACAATTTGTTCTGAATATGAAGAAACAGGACTCATGCACATATTCTAGACTTTCAACGATCAGATACTGTAGTGTCCTTACCTGAACATTTTTGTGTTGAAATATTTTTTATAACCACCACTTGTGATGACAGTAGGGTTTGTGAATTCCTCCAAGATATTTTGAAAATAATTCATATCAAAGAAGGAGATGTAATTCAATTAAACACTGGCATGGAATGGCAATGCATGCAGTTTTTACAAATGTGCAAGTTATGATATTCTACAGGCAGTGTTTTTCCTGGGCCTTACAGTAATGTTAATTTAAAACAGTGAACTTTGACATGTTTTGGAGGTATATGTTGCAGCAGGAGTAACATTTAGTACTTGCATATGGTCATCAATATGAAGCCGCTATACACGCTTATTTGGCTTTTCTGGAACAAAACACAGTGCACAATGCCAGTTGACAAAGGGATTGTTTACCAAGTTGAGGATTATCTATCACAATATTTTTGCGGAGGAATATTTGAGAAGTCAATGTGTACATTTGAAAACTCGAAAAACATTTCTTCAGCTTCGTTTCAATTAACCAGCGTGATATGTTGTACAATATGTACCATGTTTACACCAAAAGATGGAGAGCTGTACACGATAGTAACGAAATATTTTCTCAAAATTCTTCCAAATTGAAAACAACAATGGATCCTGCTGACGTACATACTGTTTTCTCACATGTACAGAGCTGACAAAAAGCAGAAGTGTTGGATAAATTAACTTGTAGCATTTGGCTGACATCTACAGTAAATTCTTTGGAATATCATTTTGGTAAACTCTTGCCTTGAACAAACTTTCGCACTTTCTATATGTATGTTTTATCTTGGAAGTACTGTTTTGGATTGTACTGTGCATAAAATGTGTGTAATTTAACTTTCAACTTATGAAGTTTCAGCAAGTTTGTAAATTTACTGACCCTGTTAAGCTTCTTTGTGCTAACAATTAGCTACAAGAAAGGAACAAGTGTCACCACCATAGTACTGTAGCTTGCTGTGATCATCTCTTTCAGACTGACTGCATGCGCAGTAAGGCATGGAAAATATAGCTGTACAAGAGAACAAATGGTAAAAATGAATGTAATAAACACGTTATCATTTTTTAGTTTTGTAAACCTCCCATTGAAGGACCCTTTATTCTCCTTTAGAGTATGTGAAGAAAAGTCTGATGGTCAGTTATCACTTTTGCATTATGAACACTTTCCAATAGTTTTGGTCAATTTAATATGACCTGCTCCTGCCAGTCCCTCACTAACCATAACTATGTTGTAATTGTGTTGTCCCTTTCACCATAAAAAAAAAAAAACATTCAGTTCATACTCTGGACTATTGTACCCAACTTTGACTTGTGAAATTTCCTTTGGCTTGATTCTTTCGTCTGTGAATCTTTTGAAATCAAATCCAGCGTTCTTTAACACAACATTCTTCAACTTATCGGCAACCTTTTCTCGGAACACAGTAACTTTCGCCCTTGTATCTACCCTAAAGTCCAGTGATTTTCCATTCACTTTCATAAGGACTGCACTAGGACTGTCTGGACCTTTTCCAAATGAATATATTCTCAAAACATTCTCTTCCTCGATTTTAAATTGATGGCGCTCTTCCATAATGGTGTTGATATCCTTCTTGCCCTTCTGCTAAGGTGTAATCAGTGGGAGCTCGTTGCAATGCGCATCTTGGGCAGTGCCCCTCCGAGATATTCCTAATGATAGTGATCAGATTTATAAGAAGATGAGTTAAAACACAGCTTATTATTGATTCCTTGCCGAAGGCAGGCAAG
This sequence comes from Holothuria glaberrima, assembly GCA_009936505.3. Lineage (NCBI taxonomy): Eukaryota > Metazoa > Echinodermata > Holothuroidea > Aspidochirotida > Holothuriidae > Holothuria > Holothuria glaberrima. The sequence goes on from WURT03596928.1 coordinate 35,607, forward strand.
GAATCTATGCGATGGTGATGTCGTGTGAGTGTGTGCGTATGTGGGTGTGTATGTATGGGTGTGTGTATAGAACGCGTAGCTTGTAAACACCATATCTCAAAATAACAATGACCGACACTATTCACATTTGGTATCTAGATTTTTCATGTTAAGAGGAAAAACCCTATTGCTTTTAGTGGAGGTCAAAGATCATCTGAGGTCTCTATAGAGGTCAAAAGTCATAACCTTGTCAACACGATATCTCCAGATAGGAGTGACGGACACTTTTCATATTTGGTATGTCGACTTGCCATGTTGAGAATAAGAACCCTATCGTTTTTGGTGTAGGTCAAAGGTCATTTAAGGTCACCAGAGGTCAAAAGCCGAAAACCTTGAAATAACGATATCTCAAGATAGGAGGCTTGGATTGATATCATATGTAGTATATTAATGCGTTATGGTGAGAAGATGAACCCTGTTGTTTCCGGTGGAGGTCAAAGGTCATCTGGGGTCATGAGGAGTCAAACACTGAAAACCTTGTTAACAAGTTATCTCAAGGTAAGCAGCTTGGAAAGATTTCACAATTAGTATGTACATGCCTTAAGGTGAGAAGAACTATGTTGTCTTTGGTTGAGGTCAACTTTCATCTGGGGTCACCTGGGGTCAAAGTGTGAGAACCTTCTTAAAACGATGTCTCAATTTAGGAAGCTTGGATAGATTTCATACGTGTTGTCTGGATGCTTTATGGTTGGAGGAAGAACTGGTTTATTTTGGGGTCATAAGTCATCTGGGGTCATTAGAAGTTGAAAAGCAAAACTTCCCAAGAATTCCCAAGAAAATCCCAACATTTTCAATGGCAAGGAATCACTAACACTTTGGGCTTTCTGGTTCTACTATTTCTTAACTATTATTTTCCAATATATCCCTCTCCACTCTAACAGAAGCTTGGCTGTGTGGTGAATGTATTAACTCTTTTTGCATACATACTAAGTAGCAGCCTCCCTCTTTAGCATACGTTCCCTTTCATCCATCGCGTAAGTCGTGGGCAGATTGTAATCTGCCCAGCTCAACATTCTGAGAGCATTCAGATCTTATAATTTATCTACTGAAATAACGAAAGGTGATTGATTGGCTAATTTCTCAGAAGTATGGGCGGCCTTCGGCTTGCCCTCCTAACCTCGCTCCGTCGCACTGTATACATACACCGTACGTTGTAACAATATTGTGCTCTCACAAACGATAAGCTGAATGATAACTGCAGCTTGCCGGTTCAAGTTTCAAGTTTATTTTTCACCTCAAAATATTAGTAATTAACATTAATGCACAATACAACATATAAAGATAACATCATACCATTAAAGGTGAAAGGAGCCGGAGGGAAGCAGAGATTCTTTTACTAAGTCTGGCCCCTCGAGAAAGTGAAACATACTATAGCAATAGCAAAAACAAGAAAAAAATAAGTAAGCAAAGAACATAAAAAAATAGAAGAGGAGCAAATGAACATTTACCATAAAAAACGTTTTATATCCAGCCTTAAATATTTGGAGAGTCGAGGAGAAACTGTTTGTACTTGACTTTAAAAGAATATAGGGAAGTGAGATGCCTTATGTGATCTGGAAGGGAATTCCATTGTACAGCTTCTGAGTGTCTTATCTAAGCTTTGGTGAAACATATTCTACAATAGGGAATAGTAAGCAGGTGCTTTTACCTGGTGTCATAATCATGATAATGCCTATTTTGAACATAAAAACTACTGTAGCATTTAGGCAACTTATAATGAACAAAATTATGCATGAAAACACGAAGCTGATATTTGTAAAGATCGAAAACAGAGAGAATAAAGAGGGATTTGAAGAGACGTCCTGTATGGTGGGTGAAAGATACATTACAAATGTTTCGTACAGCACGTTTTTGCAGCTATCAAATGGATTGTAAGTAATCTTTTTTAGCATTTCCCCAAACAAGTAAGTTATAGTTAACATGTGGAAGTATGAGTGCATTGTAAAGTAGAAGAAGGGTATTTTGGGGAAGAAAATATTTCAGATTATTGAGTACACCATTAATTTGGGAGATTTTACTGCAAATAGACGAAACATGATCAATTATAGTGCCAAGAAACTTCGTATGGCGACTTGCTTGGACTCTCGTTTTGTTCAAAGCCATAATAATATTTTCAGTATTTGGAACTTTATTGTCGAAAATAAGTCAGAAGCTTTTCTTTTGTTCATATTGAGGGAAAGCTTGTTTGAATTTAGCCAATGAACAATGTGTAAGAATTCCTGCTGAGCCAGTTCAAGCACAATAGTCAGATTTTTGTTTTGAAAAAGTACGATGGTATTATCTGCAAAAGGGTAAGGTTGAGCATGTAATGACGAATTACAAATGATATTGATATAAACTGAAAAAAGCAGAGGACCAAGTATTGAGCCCTGTGGTACGCCGATATTGCTCAGGAGAAGAGAAGAGTCTTCACCGTTTCGGGTAATGTAATGAGGCCTATTGCTTAAGTAAGTTGTAAACCAAGTACGCGCACATCCTTTCACTCCGTCCACATGCAATTTCTGAAGAAGGGGTTGATGATTTATGGCATCGAAGGCTTTTGAAAGATCAATAAATGTTTTAGCTGAACTGAGGTTGTTGTCGATTCCCTGGGATATCTCATCACAGAGGTTTACAGCCGCCATGTAAGTAAAACAGTTTTTACGGAACCCAATCTGACAAGGTGTCAAAATTTCATATTTATTTATGAAATTCAGGAGCCTTACATGGACAAGGTTTTCAAAGACTTTCGAGATAGATAGGAGCACAGAAATAGGCCTATAGTTGGAGAACAACCTTTGGAACTCATGCTTTGTAGACGGTGACAGTTTTAGCAATTTTCAGTTCAGTTGGAAAAATCTCAGTAGAAAAGGTTAATTTAATGATATGAGTAAGTGGTACAGATATCACATCACAAACGTTTTTAAGTATGGTATTATTAATTCCATCGTGGCCAGGACTTTTTTCCTCCTTTTAAATTACTTATAACATAGATAACTTAAACGGTAGTTGTAGGAAACAATGCAAAGGTCTGCAGGTTATTACTTATTATACATTGGATCAGAATTTGTATGTGGTAACTTATCCGACAAAGACACTGCAACCGATGAAAAATACTTGTTAAAACCATTAACAATTTCGTCACCATCAGTGATTAATCAATTACCAACTTCTGACGTAAATTCTTTATATAACGATCGTATAACGATTTCTTCCGATACTCGGAAGGGTTTGTTTCCTCCTTGTGTACAATAAGTTTTTGCAACGAATAGACTTAAGAATACAAGCTGATATCCAGGGTGATCTGCAAACATCTATTCTATGTTTAACGTTTCTCAACGTCTGATAAACGCATTTGAAATAGTTTTTTTCATGAAAGAGCTGTAGGCTAGCTGTGCATTTGCACAATACAAAACATTCTGCCAGTCGGCGTTTAACAACTCAGCTCTAAACAGATCAAAGTTTTGGGAACGTATATCTTGCCTGTAAATGTGATTCTTTTTACGATAAAACTAGTAATTTAACTCATTAAAACACAGGAAAATGATCTGAGATATCAGAGGTAAACACACCAGACTTGATATGTTCTGGAGGTGAGTTAGTAAAAATATTATCAATTAGAGATGACTTCTCTGCAGACATTCTCGTGCTTTTATGAATGGTATGATTAAAACCGTAAGAGCACATTGTGTTTACTAGATAGTTGACCACATAATGCAGATTAATGTAAAAATCACCTGCAAGGTAACATTTCTTCTTTTCCTAACGTCGAGAAAGTTTTCAAGCTTCTCCATCCCCACGTCTACCAATTCTGTTATTTAGAACAATATTGTAGCCAGGTATGTGGATATGATGGGGGACAGAATCATCAAGTAACCAGATTTTAATTACAACAATAAACGTAAAATTGTAAGAGCCAATCGAAGTTAAAAATGTGATTAATTTGTCCAAAAAATGTCAGACTTCTTGAATTTAAATACAAAATAGACAAATTGTTCTGACCAGATGTGCGTGAGAAGTTGTTTGCAGATTCTTCCTCAGTATAGTACTTACAGTTTGTAGTGATTGCCAAAATTGCTTCCAAGTAACTATGAGATTCCATTGGGATCAGACAAAGCTTGTATACTTCTCTTATGATTTCCTAAATTTGAAGTCAACATATTTATCGATATAGATTGACACTGGGTATGAAATATTTGACTTAATACATTATTGGGCTGGATTGAAACTTTGAAAATTAAATAAAGCATAAATGTGGCTTTAAGATTGCTAGCCAAAACATAAGAAATTGAAATATGTTGAGCACTACGGAAGATTTTTTGTTTCGGAAAAACCTTACATATGTAAACCAGCAGTTCAGAGCTTATCGAGGTCCTTCTGGCTCTTGATGAGTACCTTTAGTTCTCCGTTTGGTGATTTTACTGTTGCCGTAATTTTACCATCCCTTGTCCAACAATATATCGTCTTATCATGTTTCAATGCAGCTTGTAAGAGAGAGTGGTTCCTTTTTGTGAGATCCTCAGTGATTACAAAACCTGTAGATTTGAGCAGTTTTCTTGCTTTCATAAGCCGTAATTTATGTTGATAGGAGGTAAACTTCACTATAATAGCCCTAGGTTTTCCATTAGTGGGCTGGCGGCCAATACGATAGATCCTATCAATATCGGAGATCTCAAGAGGTGTAGACAGCGTAGTCTTCATTAGGTTTATCACGAAGTCAGAGGCATTTTCTTGTTTTTCCTCCTTTATTCCAAATATTCTAATGCTATTTCGTCTAGTATATTTTAAAGATCGTTGACCGATGATGAAACCTGGTCATGAGTAACAGACAGTGAAGTTAAGGTTGTTCAGACCATTCCTTATTTTTCTTGTCCAGCTTACTCTCAAGTTCAAAAAATTCTAGATTCTTGTATCTCAAGTTGTTTGACGAGACTATCGAGCTTTTGTTACTAGAGAAGCATCAACGGATGATACGATAACTTTCTTAAATACAGAGTTTGTAAACAAACTTGTTGAGCTTAGTAAGCCCTTGGAACAGGTAATACAGCAAAGAATGTATAGACTATATTTCACAAGAGTACGTACAGTGAGTATGTTAGGCTGGGGGAGGGGGGTATTACAGTATAGCTATGCATTAACACTAAAAGAAGCAACTTGCGACATAAATACACTCAATAGTTTACCAAACTCGTCCATTTTGGAAGAGAAGTGTTGAAGAAAAATTAGAAATCAAGTTACTAGGACAAAATAGGTCGCACATACTGTTTGTATCGTCTTCACGTAGGTTTTCATCCAGCTGGTTAACAGTACGAAATGCTTACAGGATGTCACTGCAGAATCTGGCAAGGTTTTTTGCTTTCCTTGCATTCCCTTCAGTATACTTCAGAGTATCTTTATGAGAACATACTTGGGTGCGGTCTGGAATCAGCGACTACATGGTAGCACTTATCAGAAAAGTAAAGTCGCAATGTTGAGAAATGCTTAAAACTCGCATTTTAGGCAAAGCTAACATTGCGGAGCAACAAAGTGCAGCATAGCGGCACTAGCGTCCAGCGGCATTGAATTAAAGTTGAAAACTATCGCCACATACTTTCGAGAATAGTCTGTTAAGTGCCGCCACTGGGAGGAGCCTTGCATTGCGCGGCGATGTGTCCCCGTTTTCCACAGCTATGGCAATCTGTATCTTTAACCAGCATTCGTGTGGTTTGTGTGATCTACGCAATGTAGCACACTCAAATTGTGTGTTGATCTGTCTTTTGTTTTTGCTTTCTACCATAATTACCATTTGGTGATCTCTCATTAGCGTTATGCCTATGCTGCTGTATTTGTTTATGTTTAGCGCTAAATCAAAGTTACTTGCTTCGGCTTTGTCAATGTGTGTTGTTGCTGCAGACTCTGGCATAATTTCTGTTTGGCGTTTAACCAGTTCTGGTGAGTTATCAACATTGCTTTCTTTGTGTGGTGTCAATTCCTTTCCCCTTTCCCTTTTCTATCAGTAAATTTTTCAATTTGTCTCAAATATTTCCGTCTATTAATTTACCTCTTACATTCTCTGTTTCTCTTGTACTTGTAAAATGACACAGTTCCGAATGTACACGCTGTTTCGATACAAAATGTTTTAAAGACTCACCCTGTTGTTGTTTAAGCTTAAGCTTTGTGAACTTATGCAGTTCTTAGATCTCGTTTACTTTCAGTTCAAAGTATGTATCAAGTTTCTCAACAGCCTTTTCGAGAGCGTTCATCTAATTACCTTCCTGTCGTGCCACGCCTGGCATTACAAAATAGACCTCTTGTAGTCTTACGCCTCCAACGTGTAGCAATATTTCTTCTTTTTGTTTCGTTTCTGTTAAACATTTTGCCGTTATCGTCCCGTGTAGGCTATAGACTGTTACCAGGTACGCTATCTTGCCACTTGTGTTCTTGTGTCTCTGTCTAACTGTTGTTCCAATCAGTGGTATCACCAAAGTTTTCAGAGCGTAAGGCACTGGAGTCAAGAAGTTCTCGAAGGGGCACACCAGAATGAAGGACTGCGCGTCACTGTGGGCATCTAAGTGATAGGCAGCGCCCCCTGAAGGCGGTAGGCCCCGGGAAGTCACTGTAGGGCACCTGGTGGGATCCAAGGACAGCACTCCATGAGGGTCCAAGGGGTGCAGCACATACGGATGCTATGGGGTATTTATAAAAATGTGACCATTAGAATGAAGCGTTTGACTCCAAAATGTCACTGAAGCGCACGTAATAGGCCACAAAAATAGAAATAACAATAATTTGACTATTGTTTTAGCCTTTTTCGCACGATCGATATAATGATAAAAGTGAATGGGGACAGTGGATCGTGGTAACATTGCACTGAGCGTGCAAATAAATCCACTCACTCTGACTAATAGGAATAAATGTTGAGAAAAACTACCTTCTTGGCATGCCACTGAGGGGGAGCCTTCTTTTCACTTTTTACTTTTCACAGAATGATTTCAAGGCCCCCGAAACCTGGTTAATCGTATATGAGTTCTTTTACTTCCCAATTTTTCCCCGGACCCCTGGCGAATGTAGCATCTTTCTTTTACATGATACACCACTTGAATACACCAGTGTATACGCTGTCTTAACATATAAAATAGCCATGATCACATAAAATTCTTTGCTAAACTTAATGAACTAGTAAATTTAAAGGGCATATCATTAGCAGGGAGTTGCCTAAGAAGTCGCTGCACTTATTTGAAACAACAGCTAAATCTCACAACTGTTTTCTTCAATTCATGTATCTTTCTTAATATTTTAGAACATAAATATTGCAAATTCAAAGTAAACCAGTTACCAAGGAATTATCTTTTCACAAATCAGTGAGAAAAACCATGTGACAAGATCCTCACAAGCCATCCATGACATAGGATACCCTGAAGCATCCACTCAAATTGGGGTGCACGTTTTCCCTTTAATAGAAATCTATAATTCTTATCTTTCTTCTTGAAATCTATAACGCACGCGTAGAGAGCTGAGCATAATCCTTACATGAAATACGCACACTACAGGCCCGATAGAAATCTGGGCCTACTCATCCTTTCACTTTCTGCACTGATTCTTGAACGATTGATGTTTTTTTTCCTTGTTGAGTATAGAATGTACATTTTCTTTCCATTTACATGTATTAGACTTGAATCTACCTCGTCTGACAAAATCAGAACACAAATATGACGAAGAAATAGCATATACTACGGACACCCCTGCTTCATTCAGCGCAAAATATGAAGTGATCGGTAATAACAATATACATATCAGATACAGAATAACTCTCCTGGTGAGAGTGGTTAACTACAGAAGGAAAATTGCTCAAGATGTCAAAGTCCTTGTTCAAACCTCTGATATTTGTTGACAATTAAAAACATTTAGGTGTCGTTAGTTTCGTAGCTGAGCAGGGTGGTTTCATAGGATGAGATCCAAACGTTCTATACACTATTTTAAACAATGTTCGTTTCGGACAGTTTCCTTCCTATCTTCTCAAAATTCTTATCCCAATGCCCATGTCCACTAGAAAAAAATGATACATTATCAAGATGACATGAGAAGATACGCCCCTTAAGTTCAACTCGTAAACTTTTCGTTGCCAGCTGTCATGCAAAAATGTGAAATTTTAACCTTCGTCGTTATACGTCACACTAAATATCATTTTATTAAAAGTCAGCTAAGAACTGCTTTACTACCTACTTTTCAAATATGTTTCTTAATGATGGGAAATTTGCTAGAGACTGAGCGAAATGTATAGACTTGGACAATGTTGCCAGCAGGTGAAATATTAGAATCGTTAGGGAACAATTGGAGTACATTATTGAAACGTTCGTTTTGCTAAAACTCCTAATTAAAGTTTGGTCATTGGCGAAAACAAACTTTACGTCAAAGCATGTATAAAAATGACTTAGTCTAGGAATTATTTGGAACAGAAAGGATGGGACCCTCATTAAAAAGGGTTAATGAACAAAGACGGAACAGCAGGAACAAAGAGACCTGTCTATCAAAAAGTAGTGCTTGAAGAGAATTCAATCATTTTCAAGTACATATTGTCTGACAGACTTGGTTGTTGTATCTCCTTCAAGATATCTTCCTGGTCACACAGTGTTTGGTGTAGGACACTATACTATCTTTCGTAAAAACGAAAATATATCTAACTGTCGTGATATAATCATTACAATTTCATTACAACAAGTTCATAACTTTTGCCACAATTTAAACTCCCTCTAGTTTCCAAATGAACATTTTGTATAACGTAAGAGAAAAGGGTGAATAGTACTTTTATTTGTATAAGTCAGGCTACTGCGTGGTAAGTTTAGTTTTGATTCCATTAAATTCAAGCAAGACACAGTACTATGTTAGACCAGGTATCTACAGCTGTACATTGTTATTTCCAATTTGCAGATGGCTAACATTTACTAATATGAATAACAGGTTTTGATTAGACATGATCCGAATTTAAGGACATTTCAAAAATGTTAGAGGAATTTTGAAACTCACTAAAAGAAAATTTAGTTTAAAGTGTTGTAATAGGGAGTTGTAAGGATGGATATCCCAATAAAAAGACCATCGTTTAAACATGCTTTGAAGTGAGATGTGTTTCCGCCGATGTTCAAGCTTTAATCAGGATTTTCAGTTAAACGACTGCAGGAACGTTTAAATAACGTATTTCAGTTGTGCCCCCACGATTCCAATACATCATCTGCTGGAAACATTGTTCAAATTTATACATTTCTTTCAGATTTTAGCAAATTTGCCCACCATTGGGACATATTTTTGAAAAAAATTATGGAAAAAGAAATCTTTGCTAAATTTATATGAAGTGATGTTAAGTGTGACGAATAACGACGGAAGGTAAAAATTTCATATTTATACATTGCGGCTGGCAACGATAAGTTAAGGAGTACAACGTGAGTGGTGTGTCTTCTCGTTGTCATTTTGACAATGCATCACTGATCTAAGGTGTTCTAGGCATTGAGATGAGAATTTTGAGGAGAAAAGCAAGATCGCCGTCGGAAAAGTACATTAACTCAAGGAGTCTATAGAAAGTTGTATCTCCTTCCAAACAACTCCCTGGTTGTAACGCTGATGCTCATTGCACTGCCTTTCATGAAATGTAGCCTGCATATGATGGAAGCTTTGGAAAATTTTTCAAGCTTAGTGCCGGTTTTGTGTAAGCCAATAGTAGTATCTCATTGTTACTTGTAGGGTCCCATTAAATAAGCACTGGTTTGATACTTTTAAGTTATGCTTACCATAAATTGAGAGAGTCTCTACTTTTTTCGTTACTTCATGAGCTAATAAGTATCAAAATACATTACCAGTGGTTCACGATCTTTTTCAAGGCACTACAAAATCATACGATTAGCCTATCGTTTTGGTCTTGATCTGAATGCATCACTAAACAAGCCGTATTGAAACGTAGGAGTTTATAGATTGGACACCTTTTCGTAGGACTGGAAATTTTGCTGGTAACGTATATAGTTATACCGCACTTACACGCGGCGTTATTCTAGTGACGTACAACCCTTAGATGAAAAGGTCATAATACTGTGGAACCGTACGTATAATAGTTTTAGTTACAGTGTTTTCTCAAACCCTCTGTTAGGCTTCGTTAGGGGTATGACTGGACAAAACAAATCCCGCGAGGTCTGCTACGTAAACCAAAGACTCACAAGCAGACAAGTGCAATGAATCCCTGAATATAACCAGGGAGGTGTTAGGACCTTCCCTGTAAATTACCTACCGTTTGCCTATTATATGAATTAGATAACAACTGCTCAGTAGATTGTAACCTGTCCACTTAAAACGAGTTTTTTATCCGTTGTTTCCACGTTTGCAACTGCAAGGTAAAGCTGAAGAAGAAGGGAAGGAGGTATCCAGTGTTTTCCACATGAATCTTTTGTCAGAGATGTTATAGTTTCAAACAAAAATGGGGATAGAGAGATTTACATGCCTCCTTATCTGTTTGGAAGATCATGAGCTTGTAACTGAAACATTCCTCTACAAATATTAGGTTATTAGATAATTAAATGCTCTTATAAATTCTAACAGGAATATTAAAAACGTTGTGCTATAGGAAAATTGAAAAAAAAATAATCATTTTCAATTCGACATGATTATTCTCCACTATTGCCCGTAGTCAATTGTTAACAAAATCATTATTTATGGACAAAATTTCTGAGTTTTTTTTTCAGTGCCTTCTGCAAAGAGAGAAACGCTCACAGATAAGAACTTTACCAGCTATTTTTCCCGTTAGAGTCAATTTGTAGGGCATATTCAATCTATCCGACAATGCAAATGTCACAACTGTATTGCCTGGAAATGCAGCCAGACTCAAAATTTTCCTCACTAAGTATTACTGGAAACGTCGCTTTTACTGTTGAGGTTTTAGTTAATCAGTGGGGAGAGAGGTCTGTTCAGCCTTCCGTGAACGTCATTTGTCTTCTAGTAGACTGTGTGACTACAGAATGATTCCACATCCATGGAAATTTGATTAAGCTTTTGAGATTCTTCGATATCATCTGTAAGCACAGTGTAGTAACCGTTCTAAGATCCACGCTTATTGGAAACGTCCTGACTTGTATCAGTTACATTGGTGCCTTCGTCTATATCTTTATAGCTGTTTGTTCCTTTAGCATTTGTTCCAGGAGGTAATTTAATGGACCTAGAGCTTTCTCTCAAGGCGCTCTTTTTAGCCAGTAAAAAGAATATGTACGCACTGAATGCCACAACCACTGAGACAAGTAGGCAAACGACGCTTATGGAGACTAGCAGTCCCGGCCATGAAGTCCCTGTTTCAGCGAAAACTTCCGTTCTCACGAAATCTGCAGTGCCCGTAGTGGTTAGGTTCGGCTGCTCTGAGCTGCGTTGTTTACGAACTTGCAAGAGGATGTTAACAATGCAGATTCGTGATGACGCTCGTGCTTTTTCTTTTATTTTACATGATACGCCACACGAAAACTTGGTCTCTATGGTAACGTTTGTCAAATTCTGCTTGGGATCTGTACGAAGAGAAGCAAATGCAAGCTCAGTTTCAAATGAGGCTGACTGAGTCATTTTCGAAATGTCAGCTACAAGTCGAACAAACTGCAATCCCTTGCATATGCCAAAATTCTATGTTATGCTAGATTATTAATGTCAACAGAGGTAGAGATTATAAATGAGACATGAGTGCACGGCAAAGAATGCAGTCAATGAATGACAAGTGATTTCAAAGTCAGTCAGTGTAGCATAACAGGCTCATTATCGTATTTAACTGCAAACAATATGTGAGCCCCTGGTAGGTACTAATTATAAGTAAGAAAGTCTTCAAAACATATGGTGATTATCTTCAACTCTGTAAATTGTTTCAGTATGTCGCTGAAGGTCTTCGTTGTAAAGTTGGCCTATTCCGTAACTTTTTCTTATCATTGAGTTAACAAAAAGAAAATAATTTCTCATTGCGAACTCTACATATTCTACAAGGTTCTCTTTAATCAGGGAGCTGTTATTTGTAAGGAGATGAAAGGGTTGGAAATGTAGGTTGCACCGCCAAGGTCACAAAGTACTATATCTTCTGTATCTTTCTTGGCATTATTCTAAGACTTACACTGGATTATGCAGTTCACACAAAAGGAATTTGGCACCTGCTACATATACAATAAAACTGGGACTTTGTCTCTATGACCATAGCATTGTCAGTCGCTGGAAAATTAAAATGAGACCGAATGTTTGGACGCTAGATAACGCGGATGAGTTAGTTAGTTAGTTAGTTAGATGAGGTTTTACGGCCCGTGGATGACTTTATACCAATAAGGATTTATGTGAACATGTTAACATAATCTTGCGCCTGGTCACTTCAGAACCCTTTTTGGGAAGTTTCAGGATTGTTGTGACAACTATAAGACTTCTGCCTAGGCAAAGGATTTGCATGACGTCCGTTCCTTAAGAAGCGGCGGATTGTTTCAACGAAACAGTGGGTTAGAGTTTTATTGCAACTGTCGTTAAATTGGTGGTGGTATAAACCTACTCATCAAGCCTTGTCCTGAGTTAGCCAATTGTGACAGGATTACTAGACCTGAATGGTATTACTAACATGTTGACATCAAATTGAAGCCAACTCATATTAAGGCAACGTAATTCAGGGGATATTAGTAAAAGAAGTGGATCATTGATTGTCTCCTCGGGATTAAGTTCGTCGTAGAGTTAACTTTCTCATAAGTCCCCCTTCCAAATAACAACTCACTGCTTTAATCAGCTTAAGTTCAACTTAAAATGAAAGCGAGTCAGTAAAATAGTGTAAACTAATATATTAAAGTAAAGAATCAAACTGGTTTCTTCTTAAAGCCATTTTTCAATTTTTTGTGTAAATTGCATTTGTTGCCCCAAAATAGAAAACTGATGTGAGTTACCGATACAAAAGGAACAATTGGATTCAAAGTCGGCTATCTTTGGACATACAATCATCACGCTGTCATATTTGGTAACTTGAAGGACGTTTCCATCGGTTAAAGACTGGTTGTGGTAGTATATCTAGTAGGAAAAGGGTTTTTTGGTTACAAACTACAGCTCTACTGCACCTTACTGAAACCAAGATATTGAAACCTCTTAAGCTATTTTCAAAATGTACAAAACGACACTGACAAGTTAGTTGCAGGACTAATTAACGTTCACTTACCATGATGACCGTGTAATGAATACATAAAATCTGCAGGCATTTTTCTCACAATAAGAATTAGAAACTCAGGAAGTTAGTCGCCTTAACATTATGCCTTTATGATTGAACCGATATTGCTAAAATTAGAATTGTAGAAACATTACTAAATAAATGATTGTGTAACTATGAAAAGATGAGTGACAAATGGTTCATAATAGCTTTACAATTGTTTTCGTCTAGTCAAAAACTTAGAACAGGCACATAAAATTTGCACTTCTAGGTTAATCGACTGTTTTGTCTAACATGCATATTCATTGTATGATAGTCCCCAGTACGTTACGATGATATCTTCGGAAATGTAATGCCTTGGTCATGTCCATTTTTGTTAATGTCATTGCAACGACGTTCACTGTTGAATCCGTACACTCAACCTTACTTTCCTTTTGGCCAACATATTTGACAATACTCTTAAACTACAATAAATCTAAGTTCCCGGAGGAAAAAAAGTTAAACAAAAACTGCTCACTATAAAAACGATAGAGTAAAGTTAAACACGACATTTGATGTTAAACTAAACTTAAACCTACTTTGGGCCAAAGCCTGCACCGGGTCAGGAAGGAGGGGCAGGGGGACTTCACTTACGATTTCCAAACCCTGAGCAAAAATTGGTTTACTTGAGCAATAACTACTGAAACATTAGAAAATTGTAACATCCGCAGAACCTAAGAAAGAGCATTTGAAAATTATTTCCCCCAGTACTGACCCAAGGTGGTTTCCAAAACTCAGCTGTTGCTCTTATGCAGGATATACCCACTAATAAACAACTACATATGGGCTACTGGGTGTGGACTACTCGATTTCCCTCGGGTTCAATACCAGGTTCGATGTTTCCCGCTTTTGTATTATTACAATGGTTGTCGATAATTACGAGGTTCGCTATTCCACGAGTTCGATGTTCCGAAAATGTCAATCTTAGCCAGGTTCAGTGTTCCCAGGGTTCGATGTTCCGAGGTTCAATGTTCCCAAGATTCGATGTTTCAGAGGTTAGATGTTTCAAAGGTTCGAATTTCCCGAGAGTCAATGTTCCTAAGGTTCGACGTTTCCAGGATTCGTTGTTCTCAAGTTCGATTTTCCCAAGGTTCGATGTTTTCGATGTTTAACTGTAACGTTGACCTTGGTAATCTGGAACGCTGGGAACATCGGACCCTAGGAACATTGAACCTTGGGAACATCGAACCCTGGAAATATTGAATCCTGGCTACATCGGACCCTGGGAACATTGAACTCTGGGAGCATTGCCATAGCCCCACTGGGGGGTCCTACCCTTTATTTAAGTACCAGATACACAAAAAACCCTTATATCTGTAGGCCAAAGCACTATGATATATTCTTACCCAGTGTTATACTTTGCTTTTATATTATAGACTATGCATATCTAACATTAATTACATTTCAATATCCAAACGGCTATAAAGTAGCTTGAAGCTTTCTGTTTTACTCACAAGTCAAATATATATTCTAACTTTCTGTTTCAAACCTTCTACACAAAGGGTTTTCAAATTTATTTCTCGTAATGGGGGTCCTTGCAATAGACATAATTCTTTATGAAAGATATGAAGGCGATCTTCACTTTTAACCCTCGCTGTAAAATACTCCCATATTACAGAAACAGTATTTATCAGTTTTGAGATGGTAGTACTTTGCTTCTAATTTGTTGTAAACTGTAAGCAAGGGGGAGCTTCCAGTCTCGAAATTGGTTTACGATGGGTTGTGAGTTTTATTCCCCAGGCTTGTTCCAAGACTTCTTGCTACAGCAGAATATTAGTTATCTGAACGCAACTCATAATTTTCAGTTGCATTTATGAGGGATCATGACTTTTGACCCTCAAAGAAAAATTGTTTCCATTCAAATATACGGAACATCAGTATTTGCAAGTTTTGAGATGGGATGGTTTTTTTTTTCATTTTTTTATGAAATTAATAATAAACAAAGAATAACTTTAAAGTCGGATATTTTAGGACTTCAGTTTCATCCCTCATAAGGCAGCTTGCAATAACAGGACACTGATTATCTGAAAACAAGTCACAGGCTTAATGAATGATGTACCAGGGATCCTGGCTTTTGAGACTTATAGTAAAATCAGGGAAATGTGGGAGATGGAGAAAAAACGCTTGTTCCTCTTTGAAATTGTGTTTTTCCGACAAAAAGCTTCGCATTGTCTTGTCCCTGAAATGTCCCTTACAAGTAGAGGGATTAGGCAGTGAAGACAATAGTTTTCGTAGTCTGCTACATCTGAGAGACCTCATTAGATAATTTCCCTATAGGTATTGAATTGCCAGTCGTCAGGAAAAGTAAAAAAAAATATATTTTAAACTGGGCTGCCAGCTTCGACTTTTTGAGAACACAGTGTATCTTCATGTTACTTTTTGAACGTGATATATCTTTCGTTACTTCAGGAGCAAACAGGAATCGTTTGAAATGTCATTTTCAAAATTTACACTCAGAATAGTTCAACCAACAGATATTTTCCTTACTTAGTGAATAAACTAGAAAAATAATGGAACTGTGAAACTTAAGTGTGCATGACATGTACAGTCGTTTTTATATAAACCAAGGAAACGTTGCACTTTTGTTGGCTGCGCACATATCTTTAAAGCATTATCTTGACCATGGTCTTTGTTACAGGATTACTGGGTTTTCAAAGGAGGGAACCCTCTTTAACAAGGAACGTGAAAAGTGGTTAAAGAATAAGAGCAAAGAGACCTGCCAATCAAATGTTGGGACCTGAAAAGGATTAAATCATTTTCAACTCCATATTGTCTGCCAGATTTGGTCGATGTTTCTCCATCTTCCACAGCTCCCTTATAAAACTATTTACTCAGACAAATCTAATCCTCATAATTCCATTCGAGCAAACGGAAACAAAAATATCCTCAAATTGTGGAATATCTGTAAGAAGGGTCTTCAATTTTACCTTTATTACATGTGTCTGTTGCATTGAACATGGTTATAATTTTTTTCTTACGTCAAAAATGTAAAAGAGTATGAGAGGTCTTGAGTTTTGCCTCTAGTAATATATCAAAACATGTTCCTGCCTTCCGTGAAATTTGTTAGATTATTATTCATTATAATGAATTATTTTTTCTCATTTTTGTAGATAAAATACGTTTCAGTGTGAAATGTTTTTGCATTGAAGTTCAAATGAGAGTGACTCAAAACAACTTAAAACGAAATATGTAATTGTTCTATGTTATCCTTTTGTCAAAATATTTAACTCGTAAATCTGTACAATCACTGTCCGCTTTTTCGTGACTATTTTATGTTTAACGCGAATGGAATGCAACTTCTACCATCCTGTATTTTTACAGAACAGATTGTAAAGTTGGTAAGATTTTTGAAAATTCCTTGTCGATTTCTAAAATAGGCAAAATGCAATATATTTAAATTCGTGCAACTGTTTTATTGGAAAAGTAATATAGATTTTGATACTTTTCTTTGAAGTATTGCGCTGCATTGTTATTTAGGTAATAGCTTGAACAAAAAATCAGCAAGCTGTGTTAATCATACTTGCAGGGATGTAGGCACGATTGATTTAGTTCCCAGGATTGGAAGAACCTAAGTTACTTAGTAAACCGCCTTCAACCCAAATTGTTCGCATATATTCTCCTCTTTTCCCCTTTATCCCAAGATTATGTACTAGAAATGGGACGTAATGGCCCCGGTTCCCATATCGTGCGAGTACGCTTCTGTTAATTTCCGATCATATTGTGTATTAGGTATACAGTGATAGAATTAACACTGATTTAAAAGAATTGTAAGACAGCTTTTAACCTCTTGAAAGAAAAAGTTAACCACAAATTTTGAACTTTTCATTCTTATCAATTTCAAAATTTTAACGAGAGAACACATTTACAAGTAAAAATATTTTGAGCCGTACTTACAAATGTTGCACCATTCACTATCACCCTTGCTTGACAGATTGTTGTCAGACTAACAGAACATATTGGTGAATAACTTTGTAAAATACCATCAGAACCGTAACACCAGCACGCATAGGAACCATCGTCATATAACGTTAGTGCCGATATATTTAAAAAAAGATGTTCTACGTTGCGTCCTAATAGAAGTGTGAATTATATCTGTAGTTGGTAATAAACCCCCTTTTGTAATATTTTACCACCGTATTGTATTACATGGGGATGACGCTTTGCAGCCGAGTCTTGTATCTTGACCATATACGACTTTCACATTTTCGACGACACCATCGGAACAGAGAGCTAGAGTCCTTTTAACACAAAGACAAGCAATGACTAGACTAGTTAAGAGTGTAAATTTACCCATTGCTTGTATGCTTGACTGCTGAGTCAATACCCGGAGACCTAAATACTGAAAGTAAGCTCAAGATCAGCCCTAAGTGATATTTGCAAAACGGTATTAACGCTTGATCAGAAGAATCGTATTCCACGCAAAATTGTAGAAGACCAACAGGCCATCCATGTGATATTTTCGAATCCCAAATAAAGACTAACGAATTCCTCTTCAAGTGAGCCTGCATGCACTTCCCCCATGGCATCCTTAGGAACTCTTGCAAACGTGAGGGCAGTCTTCGAAATACGAGAATACTACGTCTTATTTAATTTATAGTGCAAACATACACCGACAGGAATGATTTGTATGCATCTTTTAATTAAGGGTTGAAGTTGGCTTAACTGTTCTAAGCATACCAATACGACTACTTACGTACAATTTGTAATGGAGAAACCTTTTGGCAGATCCATATATAGGTGCAATTGAGTGTTCGTTTTTGTTAGAATGGAATGTAAACGATCCCTCGTTCCGTTGATACCTTTAAAGGCCCATCGGATACAGAGGGTCTTAAAAGGAATATAGTTACAACGATTTCTAGATTTCTTGAATAAAGGTCTCGTGTTAAACATTCAAAATCATCTCTCGTTTGTCCCCTTCCAATATTAGGATCTTCCAACTCCAGTGTCTTGAATGAAGTGCAATTCCACAGACCGGTGTCAAACGCTGGTATTATTATGACGACTTTTGGACCTCTTTTTCTTAAAGTTCTTTGAAAATGGGATACCAAAGAGTTAAATCAAAAGGTTACTGAAAAAGAAATTTTACCACTTTACAGCGGCATCTGATCGGAATATAATTATTTCTCACCAATTCAAAAAAATTCACGTGGCAATCAATTTACAATAGACGAATCCTAGAAGTTCCAGTCTTCTCAACTTCAGACATCTTCGAAAAGTTCCATGAGACTTTGTGGCACCCATTTGCATCCTCGAAGGATGTATCACAAGAGAGAACCTTGAATGGATTTTCTTGTCAAAGAACAAAAAATATTTCATTGCCAAAAGGACCCCGTTGAATGAAAACTAGTTGCAAGCTGTTACTGAAACAAGTAAGAACATTATGTAAGAGTTCTCTATTTCCTGACTTCCATTAACACTCTGGAAAGTATTTCAAAAGACCTAGGTATATTGGGAACGATGTCCTGATACGCCAGAGCAAACATGTTAATAATTTCCAGGGTTGTTCATTTATGACTGATCAAGGGAACTAAACTATGCTGGGACTTTTCCCTAGCAACGGTGTGTATAACGCAGGATAAACACAAAATCCAGACTCATGGATATAGGGAATAACTGCCATTACCTTTTCATGAAAAAAAAACTAAGAATTTGTGTATATTTAGTGATTAACCTCAAAATACATCTGTTTGGTTGATTAAGGATCTTTTTTTCTGGGCAACAGTAGATCAAAGTAACACAGCAAGATGCAATCTTGCGCAATGTTTTACCACAGCCCTGCTTACAACGTTAGACCGATGTGTCACTTAATATGTACAAAATGTGCAAACAGATGGAATTCTCAGATTACCTTGAGGTATGGTGCTATGGTTTGATTGCGGTACATTGTGTTTTGAGAGTAAATATAAGTACAATGTATTTTTGTGCAGTACCAAATGTTTATATTAAACTAATAATCAAAACGGTTAATAAGAACTTGGTGCTGAAAGTAAGCCCAGCCCTAATTCTTTAGGCCCACCCAGGCTAGGCTAGCCCAGCCTAACACTAAGCAAGGCTACTTTAGCGTTTGAGTTTGAGCTTGATTAGCCTGGACTCTATTAGTCTACAGAATTGGGCTTGGTTTTACTAAATTATTAGCAGTTTTTCCCTGATTGTTTTGATTGCAAGTTCGATAAAGTATTTAATACCGCAATTGATATCCTGCGCTCATATTTACTTCAACACATTCTTCGAGTCTCCAATCTCTCATTCTGTAAGATGATGTAAGATATTGGCAATGTTGTATGGCATGCCTACATGTAGGTTTTTTCCTTCATTTATAATTAAAGCAAATGAAATGAAAGGGCACATTCCATAAATTAAGTTATGGCCAAGTAATATCGGTGCATATTTTTACCAATAAGAGGTACGCCTTACCCAATATTGGGGAAAGGCACTTGTTTGGTAATTGGGGGCAATTTATTGGTCAAACTTTTTACCCAACCATAAGGTAAAGCTATTACTCAATGACAGTTGGGTAATATTTTCCCGGTAATAGTCTGAACACAAATGAGCCCAGAGTTGGTAAAATGTTCATTGTTGATTAAATGTTTTGCCCAACCGTTTAATAGTGTATTAAACAGTGATAGATTAAGATTCCCTATTTTGAGATCCGTTGAAATTATTTATATATCGTTTTCTGTTATCAAAGTATACCTTCCCAACTGTTAACATTTTTGAGATTTCGAAATTAACAATGCAAAAATGATTAGGTGAAATGTTGTTATGACGTTTGCATTTTTTCTGAATTATTCCTTCCCAGCTGAAAATTCCACTTAGGTCTAGTTGAACTGGACTAAACTGGACGAGTTGAGCTGTCCATTTCAACTAGACTGTTCTGGAAATTGGGAATATCCAGTTGGGAAATTATTTCTTTTTTGTGTCATGTATTTTCCACCAGATTGAACAATTGACAAATTTATTTACATACGAAAAAAGAAGGCATAAAAAGTAATTTCATACAGAATTTTACGTAAAGTAACTGTTCAGCAAATTTATGCCAACATTATTTCTATTTTTGATTAAAATTAATCTTTCTACTTCAAGTTTGAACTGAAATTTGTTGCGAAAAACTGTAACTTGTGAAGTAGTATTAGTACTTTTACAGTTAAATATGAAATATTTTACGTGGAACATAAGAAATTCAAAGGACTATTTACATTACTGAGCAGTCCAAATAAAACAGTTTCTGCATTTAAGTCAATAGGCTCTTTCAAACAGTTTCTTATACAATCAAACCAAAATAAATAAGAAATTCCAAAATAAATGTTCAGTTGTTTCTTCTTCATCATTGCAAAAGGAACAAAGAGGGGAACGTTTCACATTTAAACGAAACAAATAAGAATTAACCCCTATTATTATGTGAAGTAAACGGAACTGTAGGTATTTAAACTTTGGCTCTCTGATCATCTGAATGAGAGAGTATATATAGCATTCCAATTAAATGTGGAGTTACTAAACAGGTGGTCCCATTTTTGAATTGCTTTCGGCATAGAACAATGGTTCAAATACCTTGGAGTTACTTTTTCCGATCACATAGATGATTTTTTTTCAGCTGAATTACCTACCCAAGTAATCACGTTTAAAATGCATTCTCAACCATTGGTCTTCTAGAGACATCAATCCTATCGGAAGAATTTTACTTATTAAGGCATTTGCTATTTCCCAGCTTTCTTTCTCGTCTCTGTGCTTCCTATCCCCTAGACCACTTTATTAAAACTTAAGATGAAATGTTTTATAAATTTATACGGAGTAATAAGCGTGATAAGGTCAGTGGAACACTAAGGATAACGGTGGACTGAAGATGATTAATTTATCTTTATTTAGTAACACTTTAAAGTGTAAGTGGGTAAAGCAATTGCTTGATGATTCTTTCAAGCCATAGAAGGTACTATTTTCTTATGAGCTAAAGAAGTATGGCGGTAGATTTCTTTTTAAATGTAATTTTGCTAAAGACGATATTTGTGTATCTAATTTGTTTATACGTCAGGTCTGTGATGCTTGGGCAGACTATAACTGTCAGATTCCAAGTGAGAATTGTTTTAATCAATTTGTCTTAAATAAAAGTTGTTTGAAAATTTATGGAATTTTTTTTTCATAAAGATTTACAGCAGTGTAATGTTTACCTCTAATCTTAGTAAGTAGGTAACTTTTGCTTTACACACTTTTTTTCAATTGTTGATGCTATTCCTAGCTTGTGGAAAAGGGATAGAATGAACTCTTCTCTCCCTAATAGTAATGAAATTCGTTTAATTAAGTTAAGTTTTCTATTGCCAAGAAGCATTCTATGTTAATTTACAAGGATGCTCTTTTTCGCCATTGTCCAGTTGAGAAATCAACTGGTATAGCACAGTTAATACCACACATACGTGTCTTGTAGTATGGTACTAATTTAGATGTAATGGTGTACTTCTAAATGCATATGAGGGAAGTCCAAAACAACTAGCCTTCTACATGTATGAGTAATTTTGGGATGTGCTAAGATTTATTTATTTACTAATGAAGAGATTATGTAGATTTTGGGAATAAATTTAAAAAAAATACATGACAAAACAACCAACAAAATGTCTTACCTGATGAAATGCAGTTGAACGCGATTATGCAAATTTAGAAAAACCAGTTGAATTCAACTGGCCTTTTCTGGATGGGTTCAACTGGGCTTAGCGGGGTCAATTCAACTGGATTGTACTCGAACAGTTCAAGTGGACATCCTGGATCAGTTCAATTGGACTTTGCTGGACCTGTAAAGATAGAGTTTTTGCTGGTCTAATTTTATTGAATTTCCCTCATCGACTGATTCAATTGAACTTCATTGTACCAGCTAACTGGGCCTCTCTATACCCATTCAACTGGACTTTCCTGGACCATGCAGTTTAATTGGATTTTTTAATTGGATTTTATTTCGATCAGATCAGCTGGAATTACCTGGACTAGTTCCATTGGATTTTCTTTTTATTAGTTTAATTGGACTTTACTGGACCCGTTCAATGTTATGATTGGTTCAACTGCACTTTACTGGACTTTATTTTGGTAAGATCTGCCGGATTTTACTGGAACATTTCCGTAGGATTTAATTGTGACCATTTCAATTGGGATATATTTTGACTGCGTAAACTGGACTTAACTGGTCCAGTTCAAGAGGACTTTATTGTGATCAGTTCTCCTGAACTTTACTAAACCAGCTCAATTGGACTTTGTTATGGTTACTGTAACCGCACCTTACTGGACCATTCCAAAAGGACTTAATTGTTACCAGCTTCACTGAACTGTACTGGACCAACCCAATTGGAATTTATTGTGATTGGTTCAACTGGACTTTACGGGAACCGGTTCAACTGGACTTTAAATGTTGTGACCAGTTCAACTGGGCTTTACAGGACCAGTTTAGCTTGACTTTCTTAGCTTTGACCAGTTCACTGGACTTTGTTGAGATTACTCAAACTACACTTTACGGCACTGTTTTTATTTGATGTAAAATTTCAACTGGACGTTACGGGAAGAGGTCAATAGGACTTTAATTAAAGAACCATTTTTCTACTGAATGGCAAGTGCCTACTTTAAGTTAAGGCAATGCTAAGTCGAAATCTTAGAAAACTTCTATCAGTCCAGAAAGTTTATTTGCTTAAAAAAGATTTCACGCTTCCTTAAGCGATAGTCCATTTGAACTGTTACTACAGGGACAAGTCCAGTTGAAGTCCAGTCCAATCCATCAAAGAGGGATATGCTTCGTTTTAAGTATAACTTTTACTTGGGGGTAAGCAAAAGTCTCATTTAGTGACTACTCTTTGATTGACATCAGAGTTACAAAATTCAAAAAAGCAGAGCAGCTCATATTACACAGCATCCACAGAGAGTGTTTTGATTACACATTAGGGCCTTGCATACTCACCAGGATTTGGCCTTAAGAAATAAACTATGTATGTGTATGCACAAGGAGAAGCTAGAGGTAGCTAAGGGTGGGGCTAGTGCTAACTTAATTGTGAGAATTGGGATTATCTGAGATGAGAAGATAGCACCTTTAAACAATCTCGTCATGTAATCATGATTATAAGGAAAGTCCTATTAAAAGCTATTGGTTCCAGTCCAGTCCGGTAGAAGTCCCTTTGAGTCCCGGTGGGTCCAGTTCAAATATGGGTAGGTACATCTGAAGTACAGTTCAAGTCCAGTTTAAATTTGGACTGAACTCAACTGGAATTTTCAGATGGGTTAGTTTCTGGTTTTCAATGTGGAAATTTTCTATAGTAAAAAGCTTGTTCCAAATAAACACCTAAGCGTATGTCACCATTACAACTGGCTTTGGTATGAAGGTCAAATAAACAAAGGATAACACAAAATATACCTCATGATTTCCTCTTCCTGCGTCATGCTATTCCATGTTTAGCTCTTAGTCAGTGCAAAAACCGTAATTGTTTAGTCACATGGTCAATATTGATTAATGTTGATAGTTAATGAGGCTATTTTATTTCATTTCATTAACTGTTTTCTTCATCTATGCAAGGACGATTTTAAAAGCATCATGTTAACAATATACGTAATGGAATGGGTAGTGTGCTTAAAACACTGAAGGGCTTGAAGAACATCCCCACCCCTCCCTAGTTCTTTTCCCCTCCCCTGGTATACTTTAAAAAATACATAGAGGATACTTTGTATAGGTTTACTGAAGGTTTACAAGTTAGATAAATTTGACTTGATAGGCTGTTCCATACTTCCACAGCACGATATCACAAACTGTATCGCGTGGGATTTGTCCCGTACCCACGTCGAAGGAGGAACGTATTTCTAAAGCTGTATAGGTGAAAATTCTCTCAAAGAAATCGTATAACGAAGATGGAAAAGCAGTTATGAAAAAGATAGGGAAATGTTGATATGCAGATCCAAATTATGTCACTTAATTAGAAGTTCAATGATTAAAAGAAGTCGTTGGTATGATCACGATGACCAGCAGAACATATTTAACGAATGGATCGTTTTTGAAAAAGAAAAAATAATTAATTTATCTAAATGACGAATAATGGTGCCAGTCGGTGTGGCGTTATAATGATCTATTAACCGAATGAAGGAGGGGGGGGGGGTGGTAATATTTACATGTCAGCAGACTTTGACGCTAAACGCTGAGAGAAACGTTGCTGAGAAATTGGCTCTTAATATCTTAAGAAAAGTTTTTTGGATAATCACTATTAGTAGCCTATGAAAGGGCGTCTTATCTAGAAATTACCCGATAAAATTCAGATCCCCATGTGGTAGGTTACCTAAAAATACTAAATGAGGTTAATGCAATAATAGAGCCCCCCCCCCCACGAGTTACTTTTACTGATATACGACGACGACGGTGACAATTTTAATTAGTTCCTCTAAAGATAGTGCACGCAGTGCTGATTAGGAATGGAGAGCAGAAACATGTGTCCACTAAAGGGGCAAAACCTGGTTAAGCAATGCTAGAAATCTGAAGCTGTGTATCAGCATAATTCACGGCACAAATATACCTTCCCAGTGAACTTAATAAATAGTTGAGCCAACTCTGAATGGTGTAATCAAACTAATCATTATGCAAAGACATTCTTGAATATCAAGTTTCAAGTTGTAAGTTTATTTTTTCACCTCACAATAATAGCAATTAACATTAATAGACAATACGGCATATTAAGACAATATCATATCATTACAGGTGAAAGGAGCCGGAGGGAAGCAGAGATGCTTTTACTATGCCTGGCCCCTCGAAAAAGTGAAACATTCTATAGAAGTAGCAAAAACAAGAAAAGAGTAAGTAGGCAAAAATTATAAGAAAAAAATTAGAAGAGGAACATAAGAACATTTACCATAGAAAAATACAGTTTATATCCAGCCTTAAATATTTTAAGGGTCGAGAAGAAACTGTTTGTACTTAATTTTAAAAGAATATAGGGAATACAACAGCTCTTGAGTGTCTAATCTGAGATTTTGTGAGACATGTTCCAGAATAGGGAATAGTGAGCAGATGCTTTTTCTTGGTGTCATAATTATGACAACGCCTATTTTGAACATAAAAATTACTGCATCATTTAGGCAACATATGATGAACAAAATTATGCATGAAAACACCAAGCTGATTTTTGTAAAGATCGAAAACAAAAAGAATACAGAGTAATTTGAAGAGATGTCCTGTGTAGTGGGTGTAAGATACTTTACAAATGTTTCGTGCAGCTCGTTTTTGCAGCAAATAAATTGATTGTAGGTAATCTTTTTATCATTTCCACAACAAGTAAGTTATAGTTAACATGTGGAAGTACGAGTGCATTGTAAAGTAGAGGAAACGTATTTTGGGGTAGAAAGTGTTTCAGACTATTTCAACCATTAATTCGGAAGATTTTACTGCAAATAGACGAAATATGATGTTTCCAACTGAGTTTACAATCAATAAGAGTGCCAAGAAACTTTGCATGGCGACTTGCTTGGACACTAGTTTTGTTCAAAATAAAAATAATTTTATCAGTATGTGTACTTTATTGTCGAAAATACGAAACTTCGTTAGGTTCATATAAGCTTGTTTGAATTTAGCCATTGAACAATTCCTGCTGAGCCAGTTCAAGCACAGTAGTCAGACTTTTGTTTTGAAAAAGTACGGTGGTATCATCTGCAAAAAGATAAAATTGAGCATCAAATGACGAATTACAAATGTCTGTGATATAAATTAAAAAGAGCAGAGGACCAAGTATTGAGCCATGTGGGTAACATAATGAGGCCTAAAGCTTAAGTTAGATGTAAACCAGGCATGCGCACATCCCATGCAATTTCTGAGGAAGGATGTGATGATTTATGGTATCGAAGGCCTGTGAGAGATCAGTAAATATTCCAACTGAATTGATATTATTGTCGATTCCATGGATATCTGATCACAGAGATATACAGCCGCATGTAAGTAGAATAGTTTTTACGGAACCTAAACTGTCACGGAGTCAAAATTTCATACCCATTTAAGAAATTCATGAGCCTTACATGGACAAGGTTTTCAAAGATTTTCGGGACAGATGGAAGCACAAAAATAAACCTATAGTTGGAGAACAATTTTGGATCTCCTGCTTTGTAGACGGTGACAATTTTAGCAATTTTCAGTTCAGTTGGATAAATGCCAATAGAAAAGGATAAATTCATGATATTAGTGAGTGGTACAGGTATCACATACATATTTAAGTATGGTATTATTAATTCCATATATCTGTGTAAATACTGTTTTCAAAATGTGTGTGTGTGTGTGTGACAAAAACACATTGAAATCCGAGAGATTGTGTCTGTGTCCAATCACTTGGTTTTATGGAGGATGATCAACTTTGAAATAAATTCCTTCTGTGACTTTTGTTTCTAAAACCACTGGTCAGATGATTTCCGTCTGAAATTACCACCTTTTTGTCGTGAAAGGTATGGATGGTAATGTACATATGTAAAATAATATGTTAATATATAACAGAATCTCAAAACTCTTGCCCGTTTGCATGTGCTCCCTTTTAACCGATTACAGTCAATACTTTCACGGTAGAGAGCATACACGATGTAAACGGTTTTGGCAGATGGTTTCCCTTTCTGGAAACTCGGTTTGTCTAAGTCAGCGGCGTTGGCATGAGGAGGCCTTGGAGGGCGTGTCCCCCAAATCGATTTCTGGAAATCTGAAAAGTGTAAAAGATTCCAAAAGGCGTTTACTCTACCCCTCTCACTAAGGGGTAGGATGAGTATGTTTTCGACCAAGTGATGGATCTATTGTAAACATTTCTGTCAGAAATATCTATCACACTATTAGAATTTTTGAAAATCTACAGCAAACTATCAAACTTTTGGCGCGTTTCCCGCCCTGCAAACCGTACCAGAATGTAACTGTTTACGAATTACGTAAAAAAACTGGCTTTTTAAGGGGCATGTACGTTTGCTGGGCAACTGAAAGTTTCTCAATGCAGAATCTGGATGCAGGTTTTGTCATGGAAATCTTCCTAAATGATTAAAATTTCGGCCCGCTTTGCGTGCATGTGTCACTGTTTGCATACCATGCCATTAAAGTAATAAAGCTGCAAACATATGTAGGGGTCTTGCATCAATATAGGATCTTTTGATATAATCTGCAGCATGCATGATGAATAAGATTGAAGTACGTATTTGCCGTTATACATTTTAAGAAAAAATGCGGCAATTATCGATATAGATTGTAATTGTTATTATACTTACCACGAAAAAATATTCTGAAACGCGCTTGTTAATCCTTTACCCCTTTTAGTATATCTATCAGGGACCACATCCTTGCATCTACTCTCTACACCTCGCCCATTCCCTATTGCTGAAGCTGTTCGTCTGGATGTTTGTTTAAACTTAGTAATTTACGATAGTTGTAAAGTGCTCGGTTTCATGCTCAATATCATCATTTGGATGTGCGATTGTAAGCATAATGCCATTGCCCAATTTTATATAATTAATCCCGAGCTTCCAAGAAGCCCTATATTATCTACAGTCTTGAATACCCTTTTATAATGCACAATGAATGAAAGGAAAATTTTCGTTATAGTCAAAAAAATGACAGAATGAAAACATACTTTTCTCTTTCACCTAACCGAAAATTAGAATTTACTAAATTATGGACATTTCTCGGCCATGTATGATCAGTTTCAAAAATATCTCAAAGACAGCACCGTTTTCCAACCAATTTAGCCTTAAATTAACAAAAATTCTGAAAAGGGAGGTGGACACCCCCTTTCTCTTAGACCTCTCCCCAAAACGGCAATTTCATGTTGTGACAAAGGAAGAATCCCCATTGCTGTACACAACCTCATCGGCCCACGAAAAAAGGTGCAATTTACGCAGACTTAGGAGGAGGCTAGGTGGAAAACATCATCTGTGATGCCCCCCATCACCAAATACTGGCGGCGCCACTGGTCTAACTGTTAGCCTGACCTAGACACGACCAGAATCTGATGTCGAGAGAAAAATATTCCTACCATTTTCGACAATCAGCTAATATAATTGAATATATTTATTGGGATAACTTGTCGCTGTAAAGAAAAAGGCGTATTCGGCCACTGGCTGGTGGTGAGTAAGAGGTTGTAAAATGCCAATTTTCTCTAAAAAAATGCCTATTTGAGGTACTATTGGTTTAATTTCTTTATAGCTGTTCTCTCTGAAGAGACTGTGTCCCCTCTACAGACAATCAATTTGAACAAACTCAGATTATATCATTGTTGAATGTTCTCTTAATGCATAGACGTTTCAAGAGATAACTTGATTAATACCGTTACGAGAGCAGTAAGCATATGCAAACTTCCCATTCTTGATAAACTCTTGCTCAAAATAGTTATTCCACTTGCTTCATGGGTTTAAAAATATGAAAGATAATTTTGATCTGCTTAAACTTCATCACTTTAATAATATGAACATCATTTATAAGTGGATGACTGACAACGATGAATGAAAATGAATGTTAGTATAGTTATTTTTTATGATGAAATTTTTGTGCTAACGTTTTTTGTTCCAGATACTTCAATACTTAGCACCTCAATAAGTACACCTAAAGGTGTATAGTTAGTTAGTTAGTTACTGACTAACTAACTAACTAAAGGTATATATATATATATAAATTGTAAAACAGGAAACAAATAAATGCATCACTAGTTGACTTGAAGAGTACAAAATAATC
>WURT03596929.1:15978-29551 GCA_009936505.3 Holothuria glaberrima
AAAAGTGTTTTATGTAGGTCATTGCATTCATTGTAGAGTGTATGCTACTGTATAACTAGTGTCCATCTTCAAGCAATTCCATGCTGGTGTAAAAACACAGTGCAGCAACTTAACATTATAAAGGTTGTAACCTTAGCCGACATTTTTCCCTGCTTCTTATAAAGAAAGGATTTCATTCGAACAAGGTCAGATCATATCCTTATACCCTTTTTGCATGATAGCATAGAGGGTATGACAAGGGTATATACTAAGGTGTAGGTAATGTTAAATCCCTCCCCTCTTCCAATGCAATTGAGGTTTCCAGAGGAAAAGCTTACAGGTTGAAAAGAATATTTATGCTCTGGACCTGTTGCCTGAATGCATTATCAACATGCACAGGGTCATGCTGTTGTATGTTTCTATTATTTATTCTGGAAGGTTGCACTCCATGGCATAATGGACAGGAATACTCCACATGATGTGCATGAGAATTGTCTGAACCTATTCTTCTCCTCCCCCTCCCCCCTCCCCCCTGAGCAATTTCACAAGCATGAATTTTTCACTGCCATCTATTTTAGTGATGATCACTTAACGATTTTGTAGAAAATGTTTCTTATATTGATAGTGTTGAAGCATGGCTAATAGTGTTAGTGATGAGTTTACTTCCTTTTGCCATCTAACAGTCACAACTAAAACAAACCATTGTTGAGAAACAGACATGGTCATCAGAGTTTATTAGATGTTGTTGCAAAAATTAATTGTTAAATAGTAATGGATTTATGGGCTAGTGGTAAATATTTGCATTAACCATCTTTCCGAAGTGTTAGTGAAATTGTTCCTATTCCTCTTTGCAAAGTATAATTGCCTGCAGCCTTTGCACCTTTAAGAAACTCAGAATGTGATTCTCTTGATGGTTGTCGAGAAGTTTCACTCTACTGTAAGAAGAAAGGTTGCAGTGAGTGGTAGAACCAGAATGCCTGTAGAATAATTTGAGATATTCCCTTAGCCTTTTCCACCTTCCCTCGTTATTTGATGCTCTCATAAATAAGGAGTAAAGAAATATTGTTTGTTGCAGAAGATGTAAAAATTATAAGTGATGAAGATGGAATGGTAGAGGTAATATGTGTGGTAGATGAATGCATTTATTCATCAACATGAAGGGTGGACCACCCTGTCTGATAGTGCTTCTATATAGACTGATTATTAGAATAGTAATGCAAGGCTGTGTACTAGGTTGTACCAGATTTATTGTCTCAGGGATGTACCCAAGGGTTCCTGTGGCTTGGAAAAATCTCAAAATAGTGGCTTTCTTTTCCAGATCTTGGGAAGTCATGATATTTCAAAATAATGAAAGCAGTTACGGAAAAGGTTGGGAACCTTCTTTGAAATGTGTGCACAGCATGTATTTTAATCCCATTTTATACCCAAAAAAGCACATAATCATGAAGTTTTGGTTTCAGTGAAGGAGAAACCTAGGCATTCATGCATATGTGTGTGTCAGTGCATGTGTTCATTACATTTATCTGGTTAGCACAACATCTGATGAAGGAAAACTGTGACAAATTTTCTTATTTGATATGTGGATTCCCCATGTTGTTTAAGTAGAGGTCAAAAATCATTGGAGGTTAAACTGAAAAGGTTTCAAACGTCCCCAGGTATGAAGCATGTATACTTTTCATACGTAGTAGGTACATGCATTTTTACATTGAGCAGAAGTACAATGCTGAATTTGGTAGAGGTCAAAGGTCATATGAAATCCTAAGGTCAATATCTGCAAAACTTTTTGTAAAGGATATGTCATACATGGCAGCAGGGGAAACTTTTATGTGTGCTGTTGGTGTTTGCATTTGCATATTGCATGCAGGTATCCTGTTGCTGTTTTAGGTAAAATGTCCATTCAGGTCAGCAGAGGCCAAACCATGACAACTTAAGTAGGAATCAGATATATCTGATAATCAGTATGTGGATGCATCTTATTGCTCCCATATATATATACATTGTAGGGCTTCTGTAGTCCTAATGAAAGCTGAAGTCAAGTGATTTGACTAAGATCTCAATTCATTTTTTCATTCTGTTTTATAATTTGGTGATAGAAAAGTCTTGAAAACATTATGGAAAATAATTAACCCTAAAGCAGAGGAACCCTATGTGTGGCCTGCTAAAACTTTACTCAGTGTCACCTTTGACATGTATTTATTTGCTCCCGTGTTGTGCTAGTACTCCCAATGACCTTTGACATGTATTTATTTTCTCCAGGGTTGTGCTGGTAGTCCCAGACCTTTGACATGTATTTTTCTCCAGGGTTGTGTCAGTAGTCCCAATGACCTTTGACATGTATTTTTTTCTCCTGGGTTGTACTTGCAGTCCCAATGACCTTTGACATGTATTTGTTTTCTCTAGGGTTGTGCTGGTAGTCCCAATGATACTGCAAAGCAGGAGAGACTAAAACTGGCAGTTGAAGAACTGAGATCAGCAACCAACCTCGCAGCTAATAATGCTCTTAAGAAGAGGCTGATTACAAGATTGGAGGTGGGTTTTAGAGAAATGACTTATGTCAAGGAATGGCGGTGTTAAAATGTCACATTTCTGATGAATAGTAAGCATATGATAACCATTGAGATATTTAAGCTAGGGGGTTTGGCCTTGTGGGTTGCTAGAGTAAGTAAGCACCTAGTCCATTTGATTTTGTATGTTAGTGCCAATTAGGCCACATGAGCACCTCTGAATTGTTATTCTATTGTTAAATCTTTCTTAAAAAAAGAAAAGAAAAAGATGACCACCTCTGTATGTGTAGGTCATACTCCCTGTACATGTAAAATTTTTACATAATTTGTATAACCTTGTTTGTTAGTTTTACGCATCTAGTGTGTTGTCTTCATAATTTCTATCCCGTTATTTCCAAGGATGAAACTAAAAGTGAGTTTTCTAAGGTAGTGATACCATTGAATTAAACCAAGATTCACATATGTCTGTTTCTTGTTTTAGAATGCAGCCAGGCAAGCTGCTGCTCTCTCCCAGCAGACTATTGCAGCCGCACAGGGTGTGGAACAATACAATACTAACAATGCCTCCCAGCAAGAATTGATCGATGAATGTAAGGTAGGTTATGCTGATGAATATTCACAAAGTGATCAGTTAGTACACAGGTATGTACTAATGAATATTCAATAATTCATAATGTGTGTCACCCAGTTATCTAGATCTCTGAAGGTGATATCCTTTGGAAGTGTTTTACCTTTGAGTGGATATAATCTTGAGGAAATGCATTCCTGCACATCCCTATTATCTGTAGTCCACAATTCTGAAGTTGATATCTATTGAAAGTGTGAATGTGTGCTAATTGGGTGAGAGAGTAAGGTAGGTATACCATTAAAATAATGGTCCTTGGTCATTTGAAATTGTCCAAGGTAGCAGTTACAGGGTAGTATCTTGAAAAATTCACAGGATGGTGGATTCTTCCCATGGTCAGAGACATTCAAGGCTGGGTGTTTGGTTTTTATTTCTGAACTAGAAGGGATGGGTGTTATATGAAGGCTGTAGTAGGCCTCAAGAGTAAGGCAAACCTTCAGAATCAACTGGATGTTCGGTTATTTCTGTCCTCAGGTGACGTCAGAGCACATTCCTCCTTTGGTCCATGGTTACCGGGATTCCATCAACCAACCAGATAGCACCAAGGCACAAGTTAACCTCATCAATGCCAGTCAAAACTTCTTAGGTGTAAGTATATGGATCCTTTGTAAGCGTTGCTTGTTACAATGCATGTCCTCATGTAGAACAGCATGGCTTTTATTTTGCATTCTAAATAAAGTGGGGCCTTGGAAGGGAAGTGATTTGAGACTCCTAGCGACCAAAATCATGAGGAAAAGTGGGGCTTTCAAGGAATTACTTCTGGTCAGGTGGGAACCAGTTAACACTTTATAGCTCAAATGTGGGTTGCTTTGAAGTAGAATCAGTCAAGGTGGCAAATTTAAACATCAGCATACAACCAAGTGAAACATCTGTTTTTAGGAAAACCACAAGGGTATTTTGAAATGTTTTGTCACATATGTTGGAATGTTTCACAGAGCATCATACTGTAATTTGCCTGAAAATTTGTTTGCTTTAAAATTGCATTTTCTTGTATTTTCTTACAAGTTTTGTTTTCATTCTTAGCCTGCCAGTAAACTGGTAACTGCCTCCAAGAATGCTGTTCCAACTGTCAGCGATCCTGCTGCAGCTATGCAGTTAAATAATGTCTCCAAGAACTTGGCTAATGCCCTGGCTGAACTCAAGGCAGCTGCTGCAAAGGTCAGTAGGATTTGTTGTCTGAAAGAATCTTAAATTTTTACAATGAAAATATAAGGTAACAGATTCATTTGGGTGGACTTGAGGAATACCTTTGGAATATTGGTTTACCTAGACAGTTTTTGACCTCGGATTTGTTGCATTGTGGGTAAATGTCCTCTAGCAACTCCTTCTCTTGGCATAGACTGGAAACACTGAGGCCTACAATGCTATGTCAAACAGTTACAGACAGAAGACCAAATTGTGTTTATCTTTGTGATCACCTTTATTCGGCAGTAGTAAAAAAAAATTGTGACTAGGATGTTGTTCTTACATTTAGAGTTAAGATTTTGTAAAGTAGCAAAAAATATTGGCTCATCTAGCCGGCTTAATATTATCACTTAACATTGCCAGTCAAGTATACTGAGAGATTATCAGAGATTGGGTGCTTTAAAAGGAAGTGTAAGGCTTAGGTTAGAAATTCTTGCTCAACTCATGGTTAAGGAAACTGAGAATCTAGGAATAGGCTGGACTTGTGTAGATACTGTCTGGGGAAATGAATTAATTTACTTTTGTGAAGCAAGATATTGTCTCTGGATCTGTGAAAGGGTGGTTGATACTTTTAGGGCAGCTTTGTATGAGGAGAAGAAAAGATGGAAACATGGCTTGCTGGAAACAACTGAAATGCCCTTCTTTATGGGGGTGAAAGAAGGTGGTGATTGGAAGGGATGAAGGGAGGGGATGAAGGGAGGGGATGAGGAGAGGGTATGAGGAGAGGGGATGAGGATAGGGGATGAAAGGAGTGGGTGAAGGGAAGGGGTTAGGAGAAGGGTTGTTGTAAAATGTAAAGGCAAGTATTTGTAGAAGGCTAACTGAACAGGAGAAATCATTTTGTTTTACTCTAATTTATACATGTAGTGACTTAAAACCACCTTAGGGAAATGTACAATGAAATAATGGAGACATGGAAAGGATTGATAAATTATTTAGAATCAAGTACAGTGTGGTGACATGTCTCTTTTTCAAAACTCTTCTTAAACATTTTGCATCAATCCTAGGCCGTCAGTTTCATCACAATACAGGTATGGTACCAGAGTGATGTTTGAATTGCTGCAAAGCAGTAAAACTTTTGGTAGATTTCGTAAATGGGTGGAGCACTGACTTCATCATAGAAATATGTCTGTAGCGTGCTCTTGTTTTTTTTTTTGGTTTCCACATTTTCATTTAAAAATTGTGCAGTTTTCTTTTTGTTTCTGTTTTCTGTTTGGAGGAAAAAATTACAGAAAAATAAAGTAAATCGATTAATACAAATAGTATCTGAATAGCCTTTGGCCCCTTCCCTGTTTTTGGCTCACAAAAAAAGTCACTGCAATACATAATGTTTTGTGTAATTTTACAAACCCCATAAAGAATATGTTAAGACACCTTGGTCTATACAACTATTCTGTCAAACTGTGAAAGCAATACTTATCAGTGTGAAGTGTAAATTAGGTTATGGTTCCAATAGCCATTTCTTAATTTGTTAAATGTACCACACTTCTTTGTGAGGCTCACGTTTCAGAAACCATTCTCAGTTACAAGTTTATCAGGTGTTTTATCACCTTAGCACATATCTAACATCTGTTAAAAAAAAAAAATGTAGACATTTTGACCACAGTTAGTCAGGGTGAAATGTGAGAAAATTGAAAAATTATGTCAGTTAAACTTTGACCCATTTATAAGACTATTAGATACTGAGCTATAACTTGTATATATTTTTCCACTAAATGAACAAAATGAGCATGTTAGAGTAAACATATGAGAAATTTGAACTATTGGGCAGGAGTAAGTCTTGTATTACACATATTCATGCCCTGAGTGGAACTAAGTCACATGTTTGGTTGTGTGTAAAAGGTTTTGAGGTGGTAGAATTTTTTGTTGACAGTCATTCTTTAAAATATTGTCACCTTTATTTACTCTTTTATGTTCCCTTTATTGCTCTGAATGTGAAACTTTAAGTTAATGTTCATGTAATTTTGAATGCAGTTTTTAGACCAGTTTCTACTTCCAAATTTTTTGCACTCTGTAAAGCTATAAGATCCATGTGTAGTCCTCCCTAGTTCTGAAGGGTCAATTATGGGCAGAGCTCAGAGTTGAACAGCATTCAACTTTCGTAGCTTTATAGCTCTATTCTTAAGTTTGAATTGGCCTTTAAAAATGCTTGGTGAATGAGTTTCTGTTCATTTAAAATTAGTATGTTGTTTTATTTAGATTGTGATGGGTCCTTGTAGTTGGTGGAAGATTTATGTAAACCTTACTTTGAGGACAAGAAAATTTTAGATTACTTAGCAAGAATTATTTTGGTATTAGATGTGTGTAGTGATAGCTAATTTGTGTTACACATGGGGTGATGGGTCCGTTTAGTTTGTTGAAGATTTCTGTAAACCGTAAACCTGACTTTGAGGACAAAAAAGTTTTGGATTACTTACAAAGAATTATTTTGGTATTACATGTTTGTAGTATGTGTGTAGTGGTAGGTAATTTGTAGTTGTTACACATGGTGGGGGGGGGGTTGGGGGAAGGGGCATAAAACTTGTCTCCCCCCTTATGCTGGTAACTCAGCCCTGCACAAGGAAATGTAGATTTACATTACCATCACAGGAGGATATTTGACTACACCACATTGCACTGCAGTTGTTAGCAATTTCTGTCACACAAAAAATTTGTTTTGAAGAAAAATGATATGTTGATTACTGTAATGATGCTTGAAAAAGAAAAAGAAATGTGCACAAATAGAAACAATGTTAGGCATTTTATGTTTAAAGATTTATGTGAGTTTTCTTTGGTTCGATAAAATGTTAATAAGCATATGCAGTCATTGCAACATTACTTTGAAATATCACTTGCACCTGATGAACTCTAATTTTCCACACAAATATTTTCCTTGATACCTCACCACACAGACATTCCATGTCCATGGTTAACCTTAAAGACTTTTATTTATAAGCATCCATTAACAAAAGGTGACCAGTCATTTAATGAAGAATTTTACAATATTTAGCATGCCCAAATATGGAAATTCAAATTAATGTTACTGCCTTTTAACTGTAGGTATGATTGGTTTACAGTTTTTTCCCAAGTCTACCTTCCTTATGTTTTCTGCCCCTTCCCCCTTGGAACTCAACCTCTGTACACCCAGACTGCATTTTTTAACCTCAAGGAAATAGTATGATTTGTTTACTCTTGTTTGGCTCAAAGTACCTTCCTCTTGTTTCCTGTCCCCCAGCCCCCTCTCACCCTCTTCTCCACATCATCGTACTAACATAAAATCTCTGTTACTATTCTCCAGGCTCAAGAGGCATGTGGTTCTTTAGAGCTTGATAATGCCCTGGAGATGATCAGAGCCCTGGATGATGAACTGGATCAGATGCATAAAACAGCTGATGACGGCAAACTGGTACCCCTACCTGGACAGTCGGTATGTTTAATGTAAACATATACTGATAATGAATGTCTCTGAATTAAGAAATGTTCTTGTTGCTTGTCCTTGGTCCTTTTAAGTTTTCAAAATATTTGGCAGGGCATTTTCATTCTTTCATTTATGTACAATAACAGATTATGGCAAGATTTGTACCAAATTTTACTGATCATGGTAAAATCCATTCGTTGCTGACTGTCATTTATACTCACTCTGATGTGTTGCTCTTGTTTTGGCAGTCTGAGAATTGTGCTGCTCAACTTGGAAGCACTTCAAAGGGAGTGGGAGCATCGATGGCTTCCCTGCTGACTTCTGCAGCCCAGGGAAATGAAAACCACACTGGCATTGCAGCCAGGGATACAGCTAACTCTCTCAAGAATTTGACTGCTGCTGTGCGAGGCGTTGCTGCCACTACCAAGGACCTGGAATCCCAGCGTGCCATCATAGAAGCAGCAAAGGATGTGATGGATAAATCCACCAAGTTGCTAGAAGAAGCCAAGAAAGTCCTGGAGAACCCCAACCACCCTGAAAACCAACAGAGGCTGGCCCAGGTGAATGTCATATTTAAAGAGAAGGGGGGGGGGTATCGTATTGGGGGTGTGATGGTGGTGGTTGGGCAGGATGCAAATGGTCTGGGGGAGGGAGTGGGGGTGGGGGGGAGAAATTAGGTGATCAGTTGTTTCATCTTACATGTGGAATTTGGTTAGTCCATCTCAGTCTCCCTGAAGAACCTGTCAGGTATTCCTTTTGTTTATTTTTATTAGAAATTGTGATGAAGCTGTTTCTTCTCTAGTGCAGTTATCAACAGTTCTGAATGGCAGGTATAAACATTTTTTCATTTTGACTATAGGTTGCCAAGGCTGTGTCACAGGCTCTTAATAACTGCATGAACTGCTTGCCAGGCCAGCGTGATGTTGATATGGCCATTCGATCAGTCCTTGAGGGCAGCAAAGGCCTCATGTCTGGAAAAGTAAGTATGGTTATTTTTTTGTGGTATGTTTTTGTGTGAGTCCCAAAAGAATTTCCATGCAAGTCCCAAAGAATATACATGTTGATGAAGAAATTATGATACTTTCTTTTTATGTGTGTTTTTAAATTTTACCAAAGTTAAATTTTAGTTAATGCTCTTGTGATTAGAACTTGTACAGAGTTGCTACAAAGTTGTTTACATTTTTAGAACTATTGTAGTAGAAGTTGACCAGAAATATGTGTGGATTGTACTATTATTTGACTTTTTTCAAAATGTTGTAATTCCAACATATACCTTTAAGCTTCTGTTTGTTAAAAATGTGTGTGACAGCTAGTAGTTAAATGTTAATGTAATAGCAGCAGATGTATTCTTATTTTCTGTATTGAGGCTTGTTTCTACATTTAAGCAGCCCATATCTGTGATGTTCATATCTAGTTTGCAACCAGACAGGATCTTTTGAAGTATGGCAATTCCAAGATAAGAAATCACTCGACAGGTCTTTGAGGGGTTTTACCTTGTCCACTTAATGTCCTAACTATTGCACCACACTTTAATATTACTCTCACAAGATTCCACTTCTTTAAGTTAGTTTTATTTTAAGTTGCATGCCTCAGTGTTTTCAGTTTTAATGGCTTTTAAAAGTTACTACTCAAAGTATTACAACTTCCTTTTGTATTTTTGCATGAACAAACCTTCACATCGAATAACCATCAAGTAACTAAGTGTATTCTTTATCCCAAGGCCTTTCAAAATTTTTGCCAAATGATATTTATAATCTGATAGTTGGGTTGAGATAATATTTGTCTTTTAAGTCAAGCGATGCTCATCACAGATTTTACACATATCCTTTGATTCATTTTAAACCTTGACAGGATCTTGAAAATCGAGAGGTAATGTACATAGACTTGCTTCAAGTCTCCATGAGGGATCATGCTTTTTGTACCTGTATTGAAATTTTTTAAGCCATTGCAGGATACCACTTCAGTGAAATATTATTGAGCAGCAGAGCTCTGCGAGTTGCAGTCATAACAAAAAAAAAAAAAAAAACTTAAAAAAGAAAGAAAAGAAAGGTCAAGTTGCTGCTGTTAAAAGATTGTTTTAAAAATTATAAAATTATACATTCATCGACATTCATATAAAGGCTTGCGTGTCCTTTATATCAAACAATTGAGAGAGAATCCTTTTATGTAGCAAACATTTAAAGGAGGACTTTATTTTGCCAAAGTTACTTTTAACCTTCTCTCCTTTGACCACAGCTGCTGATTACTCTGATGAAAATTTTCAAATGTTTTTTATTTTTCTGTGAAATGCATTCCAAAAAGGCTAATTGCAATTAGTGAGTTAATTGATCATATTTCAGGAGATTCCAAATGGAAATAATTAGCAGACTGAGATCATTGTGTTTTATCTTAGAAAATATTTTAACAATCAGCTTCTTCCATTCATTGAGTGATACTCAGATTAACCAGTTTTGCAAAGTGATATTTTATGAAAACAGGCTACAAACATTCATAAAATTAGGACAAGCAGAATCATTCTTTTGCAAAGAAGCTTGCTTCTAATTGAAAAGTCAGTAACTAAGTTCTTCTTTTTTCCTACATCACTTAAATTGCAACGAAAAATTTAAACAGTATGTTCTTTATCATTCAACATTTAAGTCATGTCATTGGAGTAAATGGGAAGTGAATTTTTCTTGTCTTCATCCTTTGTCTCATGAAACTGTGCTGCATTTTGCCAAGCAAAACTCATATCATCGTATATCAAACAGTTCAGACAACACACTGGCAATTTTCCATGAGTTAGGACAAAAAAAAAAAAAAAAACCCCAAATTTGATTTTCATCATTAATAACGGCAACTGCATTTGAATGTCTAGATTGTAAAAGGTTCTACAATTTACTCTTTTATCATACATGGCCTTCAACTGCTTGAGAAATTGTAAGTTATTAGATTGTCATTTATGTCTTAACTAAGTACAACTTTTATTGAATTAAATCAAACAAAAACAGTCGTCTTAAAAAAACAAAAAAAAGCATTTTGGGCAGATCTGATGGTTTCAGCACAAACTGAGTTTTTTTTAGTATGTGGTTAGAACGAAAGAGGCAGCAAAGGTTGGAGATGTTTTTTCATTATTTATTTTCATTTTGTTTTTAAATTTTGATTATTTTTTGTTACTGAGGGTATTATGTAGACAGGATATATTGTCATCTGAAGTGGTAGACTGCTGACAGGCTATTGGAGAAATTTGAAATTATTTCCCCTGCCCCCTTATTTCATCCACTGTCTGGAGAAATCACTAAAAGTATCCACAAAGCTGTTTTGTTCAACTGTTTTTTATCAACACGAGTTGAATCTCAATTTTGTGCCTCCCCCCTCCTAGCATACTTTGCCCCCTTTACCCATTGAGGTCTGTAGACTCTTGAGGAAGGAATGAGGGTTTATGCATGTCCCCTAATAGTTCCTTCTTTCTGTCATCATTTGTCAAAGATCTCATCTGTCTTCTAATATGTCTGAGATGTGTGAAATAATATTTGTATTACTTTACTGTAATCCCCCAGGGTTAGAAAAGGGTCAGTGTTATACTATAACAGTGGTTTGTCCTTGGATTATGGAACTTAAGTGGGAAGAATCTATATCTTTGCATGGGGTGACATAAGTGGGTATTGAAAGCACTGCCTGATTATCTGGAAAGAAGGCAAATATGGGGGGAAAATACTAATTTGCTGATGTTACAGAAATAATACGAGATGACAAGCTGTACAATAAAGGAGTCAATTATTTCTTGATTGTCATGTTATTGTTGCTACAATAAGATATTGTGGCACATACATGACATAGATCTAGATTAAAATAAGGCATGAATATTCATATATATAGCCCAGTAACAAGGGATTAAGTGTTATTGGGATATCTCTTAGTGATATAATATTTTGCAACTTTGGATTTTATGCAAGTCATTTGCTTATAAGAATGTTTACAGACATGCTGAGCTTCAATAAGCATGATTACTTTAGGCTTCACTTTATCTTTGGTGGTGTCTTCCTTCTTCTTTCTTTCTATGGACACTCCTTCTTTATCTAAAGTTGAAAAGATACCTGTTTGGAAAAGGATTTGTGAATAGTGCAAATGTACTTGGTAAAGATTAATAAGCAAGTCTCTAAATAGGTAACATAATTTGCTATTTTTAGAAGACATTGTCCTTGTCTCCATCACAAACCCCCTCAAAGTGTTCCCCTGCCTTTCCACGTATTATTTACTGTAGAGAAGAAACCTGAGAAAAAAGAAGGAAAGTGTTGCTTTTGCTATGTTAAAAAGCAGAAAGCGTTTGTGATGTTGAAAGTGGAATGGTTTGTTTTTTTATCACCATCGTCGTCCATCTGACCAACATCTGTCAACGTTCTTTGCCGTGTGTTCTTTCTGGAGTTATTTATTGGAGGTGCTAATAAAAAATAAGGCTTGATTCCTAGAGTTCGTTACAAAGAAGTATTACACGGACAGTGATGTGTCATATAATGCTCGGTTGGAGAGCATCAATAACTTGGTGTGATTTCAGCTTCTGGTAGACCCTTTGTACAAGATAGCTTTGATTTTGGTTGTAAGATGTGCTTTGT
This sequence comes from Holothuria glaberrima, assembly GCA_009936505.3. NCBI lineage: Eukaryota > Metazoa > Echinodermata > Holothuroidea > Aspidochirotida > Holothuriidae > Holothuria > Holothuria glaberrima. The sequence continues at coordinate 28,258 of WURT03596929.1, forward strand.
GAAAAGTCATCATAAAACACAATCTAAGTGCCTTGTCTTTAAAAGTAGTGCCAAACCCCTCTTCCCACAAGTTTCCCCAATCCTGGACCAGAGTGTCTGAAGACATGCTATCTAAAAAGAACACAACTTAAGAATCACAGTTAACACTTAATGTACTAGATTTGTGTTTGAATTGCAAGAGAGAAATGCAGAGTAGCTACGTAGTAGGAGCTGTGAATTGGTGATCATAGCTTATTATGTTCTTGTAGTTATTCTTTTTTAACCAGTGTGCAGACAAGGTTGATATGAGCAGTAGTGAAGTTTAAACAGTGAGGATATCTATGTCATGTGATGTAAAATTTATGAAAATGACTAGACACCACATCTTCAGTAACCCAGTGAATGTGGTAGGTGAAAGTAGAAATTGAGTGGTTATGCATGGACCACTCTCAGATCTGGAAAGGTGAGTAGATGATCTGGGTAATGGGCGCATGGTCCAGCATGTGGGGTCTGTACATCCGTGAATGGTGTCTGTCATGGCAGAGGGCCCACCCTTTCCAACTAATAAGTTTTGCTTACCACACCCCCAACAAATATGAGATGTTCCCATTGACAGTAGATAGACAGCTTTTGTTATGTACTAATTGGTGGCTTTTAAAAAAAAATTTTGAGAAAAGAATTAAACCAAACAAAATTAATACCCAAGTAGAATTAAAAGGACTAAATGCTAACTTTTCTCACAATTTTTGCATGGCTGATGTAGTTAATACTCAAAACTACAACAGAGGAAGTCATCACGTCATACACATCGTCCATAAACGTGGTAAGAATTAACGTCGTAGTTTCTTTGTTGGCGTTTTTTTGGCTCTTCACTATTTACAGAGCCAGCTTTGTTTTATTGTTGTTGGTAGCTTATGCTTCCCAGCTTGGTCTTTCCCTGCATGACCTTTACCTGCGTCTTAGAATGTTTCACACAAGGGAAGAGTGGAGGGAAAATGAATGAGTTGATACCTGCCATGGCTTTTTCTTTCTTCAGTTATTTATTTTTTGTACTTCCCACTTTTCCCTTTTGAAGAAAACTTTTTAGAAAGTATTTTATTTTTCTGGTACCTTAGGGAAGTATAATAAGCATGTTAGATAGATACCACAATAGGAAAAGATTGGTTGTAAACTAATGTAGGACTGAAATCTTAGATTAGACTTCTTTCCCATCCCTAACCCGCCTGAAAACTCTAAAGTACACTGTAGGCTTCCTGTAAGTTTCATAATTTGGTAGCTGCAGTTCCAGCACTCTTGTATTTCTCTTCCACTGTTT
>WURT03596930.1:0-20559 GCA_009936505.3 Holothuria glaberrima
TTATTATAATTATTATTATTATTATTATTATTATTATTATTATTAGATCATGACCATCACCATCACCATCACCACCACCATCACCATCACCATCACCATCACCATCACCATCACCATCACCATCATGTATTGAAAGGTGTTGAAGCATGGAACTTTCTCTTTCGTTGTGAAAGTGTAAATATAATATTTTGAGTAAAAAATCGTAAAGTTAAACCACTGCACACATCTGAAGCGTAATCAAAACTATTTTGAAACTCGTTTGTAACCCCTTAGAGTCGAAAATTTCTGAACAGACTTTATCTCATACATCTACTGTTTAACAGTGCCAACAGAGGTGGCCAATGGTTTCATCTGAACCATCACAAAAAGTGCAGCAAGAGCTGTCAGCTACGTTTATTCTATGAGGAAAGGAGTTTGTTACAATAATGCGACGAATAAACTTGTACTGAAAATGTCTTTACTTAGTAAGAAGGCATTTCTTGCATACAGGACACAATGCAAGCTCTAAGTAGTCTCATTGAAGACTCTCTACTTCGCATTACAAAAGAGTTGAAACGAATAGAGATGGACTTTGATAAGGCTTTAGGCTTTACAAATGCAAGAGTTGCTGCACTTGAAATAAAAAAAAGGAAAGGAATATGAGCGAAAGTGCAAATTGCTGGATTAACGAATTCGAGAACTCGAATCAGAGAAAAATCAACAGCCGAAGCCCTGGAATAACAGGAAAGATTTTCGCGGAGGGTCGAAAGATACCCAAAACCCCTGAAAAAATCCAAACGCAAACGAAGAGAGAGCTCATAGGGACGGTGCAAGACGTGAAGAGAGTAGTTGTCATCTCCTGGTTCGTTTGCCTTTCTTTCAAAACAAGATCAAAGTACTCAGAAACCAACGCGAAAAACTGCAAGATGCAGGAGACTATGTTACTGAGGACTAACCTGTATTGATCTATAGGAAAAAAGAAAATGGAAACAGCAGATTGCAGAGCTCTATGCGAATGATACCAAACTCAGAATTTTTGCAGGAAATGGCAAGGACAGGATGGTAAACGGTATAAATTTCAATAAATTTTTGTTCAAGAATTATTTTAAAGTGCTGTGGGAACTGATCGTCTCTGTTTTATCTCGGTGACTGGATTACTTTTTCCTGGTTATGTGTTGCTGTCTGTCAGGGGGTGCTTTGCTGCCAAGAAATTGGAGCTCGATTGCAGCATGGTCCTTGTTCCTTTTGTGTTATTGTGCTACAACTCTATGTCAAATTAATGTGCCGCGATGACATCTCAAATTTCCCATGATGCACTTAATCTTGAGAAAAAATTGCATTTCTTTGAAAATTTTTATCTTCCAAACGCTGTAAGTTATTGAGATGCGGTTTCCACCTCCTAAGAGAGAAAAATTTTCTGCACGTTTTAAACCTACTGAATTTTGTCTTTGGAAAATCCCTTTAAGACGTCACTTCCCTTCGAAGTTGTCAAAATCCATATTGGCAATGCTGGTCGTAATGTTGTTTCTGATTTTAGGTTTTATGATAAAAATTTTACACTTGTCACCATTTACGGTCCAAATATCGATTCAATATAAGATGGGAGACTTTAAAGGTGATAAAATTATTTTTGGTGGATATTTAAACTTTGTTTTTAATTTTGACATAGATAAAAATATTTTTGTGCGTCATACAAATTTTGAGGCTCGAGAGGAATGTCTGCATCTAATAATGTATTATAATTTAGTAGATATTTGGCGTAATAGACATCCGCTCTTAAAGCAGTATACATGGAAGTCAAGTATCAATGAGATGATGTTTATTGTCGCCTTGATTTTTTCTTATATCCAACTCTCTTTTCACGAAAGTGACTCATGATAATGTAATGTCAGGTTTACTGATCACGTCATTCTTTTGTGTGTTTAACAATCAGTACTGTCATTGGTAAAAGAGGACCAGAATTTTCGAAATATTACACTTTCTTACTAAAAAACAATGAAAATGTAAAAAAATGGTTCAGTCTTTTTTAAATGACAATGGTTTTAATGCCCAGCTCTTGCGTGGGATTATATCGAGTATGATATTCGTCAAATGACAATTAAATTTAGTTAAAAGTTGGCTCAAAATAGGAGACGACGTCTATTAATTCTTTGAGCTTTTGTCAAATGGGATCTCAATATATATAGCCTTTTAAAGGAAAGTCAAAATAAAATGTAGCCGTTGTATCATTTTAAATTGAAGGAAATTCAGATATGTTCTCGAGCCAGGCGAATTGAGGATGGGGAGGAAAATAGCAAGTATTTTGTTCATCTGGAAAAAGGGATAGAACTCAGAATACAGTTGATTATATTGCAAAAACGGATGGTACTCTTTTAAATTTAAATGAAGGAATTTTGAATGAGTTCCATCAGTTTTATAGTAACTTTTACAGTTTAACTTCAGCAGAACTAAATCCCTTTTTTTTGGTAATTATACTTTTAATGTTAAATTGACAGATGGTGAGGCGGGTTCGTGTAACGGTTTATTAACTGTAGATGAATGTCGTGCCTCGCTTGAAAGTATGACCCGTAAATAGGTACCTAGTTCAGATGGCCTAACTTCAGAGTTTTACAATATTTTTGGACACAATAGGTCATTTGGAAGTTAAGTCTTTCAATTATGGTTTTTAAAAAGGGACATTATTAATGTGATTCCTAAGCCTAACAAAGATTCTTCAACAGCTAAAAATTAAAGACCGATTACGCTCCTAAACACTGAGTACAAGATCGCTGCTATAACCATTTCAAACCGTGTGAAAAATATTTTGCCCCAAATTATTTGTTATAGGAGGGAATGTTCGATGTAGTTTAATATTGATAGAGTATTGCAGGGAAAAGTATTTCCGGGTTCATTATGTTCGTTGATTTTAATAAAGCCTTCGATACTCTTGAATGGAAGTTTTTACATTATTGCTTAAAGGAATTTTATGTTTGGCGATTCTTTAATGAACTGGATCCATACTTTCCAGACAGGCAACTCAGCGTGTCTTATGGCCAATGGATTTTCTTCCCGGTATATTAACTAAGAAAGAGTGTGAGACAAGGGTGTCCTCTTAGTCTGCATTTGTTTATAATCGCAGTTGAAATTTTAGCCCCAAATGTTAATTTTTGTGATAAAATAAGAGGTCCTCATATCTTAAATCAGGAAATCAAAATTTTACAATATGCTGATGATACGAAATTTTTCCTTATTTTAGATGACTTTGGGAACGCCTTTGGTCTAAAAGTTAACTTTGATAAAACCATTCTTTTTCTCCTCTGGCCATCTACACAATCTAAGCTTCATTTGGTCAAATGGGCAGGAAACATTTTTGGGTATCACGTTTACTTGTAATCATCCTTTATTGTCTAAATTTTCTCCCGAAATTGTCTAGGCTCAAACAGGTGTTGAGCCTCTGGAATTATCGAGATATAACTCCAACCGGAAGAAATAGTATTTTTAAGACCTTTGCAATTTCACAACTTGCCTTCCCTTTTCAAACTCTTCCAGTTCCTCCGAAAAGTGTTTTCATGAACTTAAATAAAAGTCTTAATGGTTTTATTTGGAAGGATAAGCCTGAAAAGGTCAAACGCCATACCATAATTAGTTCCGTTAATGTAGGGGGGGGGGGTTAAGGTAGGCTAATTCATTCACAAAGCTTTATAAACAGTATAAATATTTCATCGGTTAAAAGATATTTCAAAGAGTGGGCGGAAAATTTTTTTTGATTTTCACTTGAGTGGTGTTGGAAAAGACTTTTTTAGATGCAATGTTAATAAGGAAGACAAACAAAACGTTATTTATCTTCTGAACGCCTTCAAAGGGATTTCAGTTTTTGTAATTGGTTAGTGTTATGATATGAACCTAATTATGTATACATTGTTAAATTTTATAATGGCTTTTTTTATAAATACTGCTATGTTTTGAGATAGAATGAAAACATGAATCAACGTTGTAATTAAATTGAAGGGAAAAAAATCGAAAAGTCTCTGTCGGGAAAGAAAATAGAAGTTACGTATCTTTTGAACTTTTTGCATAAACTCAAGCCCCGGTAACTCATTTCTTTCGCTACTTTAAAATGGACTTTTGCAATAATGTATTTTTATTTGTACTTCTAATGTTTGATCGGAGTACTGTTTAACTAGCAGGACACGGACCTCTTCCGTCTTGCCTCTCAGCTATGGCGGCGGGGTCATTGGTAGTGTTTGCGCCATAACGACTTCGCCCTTAGTCTGGGAGACTTAGTTGCGGGGGTCTGATCCTGCCGTTTATATTTTTGTACACAGGTTTATAGTTAAGTAAATATGAAATGGACTGAAATTGATTGAAGGTCTGGAATTCTGTTGAACCTTTTTGTAAATATCAATGTGTTATGTAAAATGAATAAACGCTTGTACACATGAAAACTACGTTGTTGATATAAAAGAATTTTGGGTGAACTTATACGGAACTTATGCAACTAACTAAATCTTGGCAAAGTTACGTAACTTTCGGGCACCTTCGAAAGTGCATTCATTTTTTGTAATTGGTTGCAGTTATGATATAAACTGTGTTATATATATATATATATATATATATATATATATATATATATATTGTTAACTGTTAAAATGGCTTTTGTATTCATACTGTAGTTATATTTTGTGATGGATTGAAAACAAATGTAATGATGATTGTAAATAATGATTGTCCATTCCTTGAAAGATATCACTCTGAAGTTAAAGCAGGATCTATTCTGTGCTGTGGTAAGAGAAGTACAGATAGTGATCGTGAACGAAAGAATGCAGTCTTCTCATCACCACTCGCTCAAGAATGATCCACCTTTGGTTTATGTGCTACTTTCCCATATTTTCCTCACTTGATGTGCCCATATACAGCCCAGCTGAAGGCAGAGTGTTTATACGCAAACTATTGTCATATTATCGATGGGACTAGTGGGTTTCATTGCTGTTTTTCTATGAGGGGCTCAAGAGAGAAGCTCGGCCAAAACTTAATGGACACCAATTGGATAGTCCGTGTGGGCCACGTAAAGTATCCTGTTGCTTAACCATAGAGGCTAGAACATAGAGATTGTAAATTTAGTTCAAAGGGTACTTGTCTAACGTACGACTTTATGGACGGTTAAAAAATATGTTTCACACTTCGTGTTATCAACATAATACTAACCCCGAAAGTACTTCAGTCATTGAAGGACTATCTACCCCATATTAAAAAAAGTGACTAGACGACATAACTTTACTCTAATCCAAACACACAGAAGTCGATTTTGTAATCATCATTTAGCCTTCTTTGAATACCTTTTCTCGACTGGTGTATTAACTCCTCGAAAACTACTTGCAATTTCCAAATGTTCAAAATGGTAAGTAATTGATGATGTAAGCTACATGATGTTTTACTTCACTAGTAATGTACTTAAAACAAGGGATGTACCGATGTTGTACGTAGCCGATACTACTGATACCGATATTTCAATTCTAAATATCAGCTAATACCGATCGAATACCGATATATGGGGAATAAGATTTCTGCATACTTAATGATAGGCTAGCGTGCACCACTGAAGGTCAGTTCATTTTGATGAAGTAAAATACTCAAATAACACACCATTTTCCTGACGAACAGCCGACGATAAATACCGGTTAGACAATATCGGAATTTGAGGTATATTTTACCGATACCGATAAAAAACGAAAACGGCAATATATGTCAAAATTGACAATTTAACACTTCATAAAACACCCTAGGACTCATATGAAGCTATATACTGACAAAGCATAATAACCAGTGGGAAAGGCATTGACTCCACTGTTTCTATTTTGATTCTTTTAAAATTCTGTTGTAGTTGCTTGAGGCTGCTAACCACTAATTTGAGCAAGATTTGGAGGGGGGTCGGAGACCGCGGTGTCAAATAGATATTCTCAATTTCTGTTATGGTTATCGTAACAAATAGACTAAAGTAGAACTTATGCAAAAAGGGAAGAAATTGAAGGTGTTTTGGGCTCTTTTTGGTTTTACAATTCCATTGTGAAATAGTACATTTTGAATAAAGCGTCAAAGCAGGGCCTCACTTTATTATAGCAGCCCCCGTTCAGAAACATGCATGTTAATGACACACATACTTGAAAGTGTTGAAGGCCTATTTACTAGCGCTCATATAATGTACCTTGTACGTTTCAAAAATTGTAGGGCAATGGAGGAGGAACTGGTTGTGCGCTACATTAACATAAATAACAGGCTACCAAACGCGATAACCTATGCCAATTGACAACTTTATGAATTTATGAAACGTGTGAGTGAACAAATGATTTTACACAAGAAACTGCTAAAGAGAATTTCTTTGTAAAATGGCTTCCGTCTGAAGTTGTGAACATGCCAGATTGACGTACTAACAAAAAATATACAAACAATTAGTTTACACCTACCTGAAACAGTCGTGCTGTCGAAACATATAAATGCGCTTTTGGAGCCTTTCAGACGAACTGCACTCAACCAGTTTGGTGTTATTTCTTAAAAGCTCACCAAATGTTCCATGTTTTCATTAAAATTGTGAGAACAGGATAATTGTTTGAAGAGAAAATACGTGGAAAAAGATTATTGTAATGCTAAAGAAAGTGAACCTTCACTGCAATCATGACAGGTTGAGTCCACGGAACCTGTGGACATGGCAAAATTGTTTATCTTTCTCATTAAATGCTTATTCTAGCACAGAACCCGTGGTTATGGCTAAATTGTTTATCTTCCTCATTAAATGTTTATTCAAGCTGGATCAGTCTCAGTGTGACTAACCGCAAGCTTTCAAATACAGGCTGTGTAGCTCTTGAGTTTACTCCCTACACTCACCTAGTATTTTCTAGCAGGAAACTAACGGAGGAAAATAAATAAGCTGCCTCTAAAAACTATTTGGTAAAAATTTCCTGGTTAAGCCATTGGTAAGATTATTTAGGTGACTTTCACCCTGGTCCTTGTTAATCATCATGTAATAAATCTAGGTCAACACAAATCAGATACTTAGTAAATATCACTTTACCAGGAACCGCGTATGCTCGTTTCCGATCGGCTGATTTGTTACGCCATTGTGAGTTATGGTAATGATACTCTGTCTATCCCGAAACATTCGACGCAGTAACGGCGAACAACCCAGTCATTACAGCAACATTTTCAACCAAAAATATGGAGGCTTCGTAGGCGACAGACTAGAAGAATGGATTCTAACAATCTAACAAGATATTTTCAAAGGTAAATATTGCATTTTTCTTTGTTTTATGACATCCATGAGACATTTTCCAGTTAAGTTTTGTACGCCTAGGCCTACATTCAGTACAGTTCACATGAGCGTACGGGACTCTTCAAATATGGGGGGGGGGGAGCAGAAAATTTTTTGACCGAATCTCTAAAAGTTGCCCGAATTCAAAGACGGGGGGAGGACTTTTCAACATGATTTGTGAATCGCCGTCCTGGGAAAGGAGTCTAAGGGGAGGGGTCTCCCCCTCCCCTCTGGAAAATCTTTGCTCACGTAAGGTGGGCTGGATGCAAAATGGTGCTACATTAAGTGTTAAATTTGAGTTGGATATATTTCAAAGAATACCACTTTTTAGGAAGTCTTTTCATCTTGCTTGTTTAAGTGAATTTTTTACTCAGTCCTTGGGGTAAATCAGAACCTCAGTGTGTAATGTAAATGAACAGTAAATGAACAGTAAATTTTTAGACCATGTATATCATTGGCGTGTTTACTCATGTCTTCTGAAATTTGGATATGGAAGTGATCAGGACTGTGCATGTCAGAGCCTTTTAGAAAGTCTGACAGAGGTGGTACTGGTAGCAATCTTCATTCCCATTACACCACTCTGGGACACCATGTCCCTGCAGTTGGCAAATACATTTCTACGGTTACATGTTATTGGAAGTCGACTCTCAACAAACCTTTCCAATATTTTATTAGGCTTTACTAGCATAACTAAGTTATAGTAGTTTTAGTGAATAGTGAGAGCGTGTTATTTGAGTATTTTACTTCATCAAAATGAAATGACCTTCAGTGGTTCACGGTAGCCTATCAAAAAAAAAAAAAAAACTACATGCGGACAAAGCGCGAGAAAAGTTTTCCCCATTTTTCGGGAATTCGATCAAAAATTTGAGAACTCAGTAAAAAAATCGGGCAATCTTTTCACCTTTCCTTCATTCATCTCTGCCCGGATTTCCACTCTTCTGTGCCCGAAGTTTTGTCATTTTTTGCCCGAATCTTCGACCTCAGATTTTTTTTTTTGGAGGGGGCAGTCTACCCCTCCCTCTCCTCATGCGCCTATGACACGCCATAAGATATGTTTGAGCATAATTCACTGTACACTTACAGCACTCGCAGTCTGTTGTTGTGGCTAGATCATTGTTTTGCACGTAGGGAAATGCCTTCTTTAATTTGCATACTTGCATAACTAAGCCAAGTAATGGGTAAACTGGGGTAAGGCTGTAGGTGTATGAAGACAGAAGTATTGTCCCATTTCGGTAAACATGTGGGGTGGAATATTTGTTTTAAATCACAGCTTTTACTCACGAAGGAAACGTTACCATAATGTGCACATTCATAGAAGCTCTTTGAGTATTAAAGTTGATGTCTTGAGTATTTATAGAAGCTGTTGCTCAGTAGGCCTGTATTGAATTATGGCTGGTATATGCTTAATTACACAGATTTTAGTGAACAACGCGAATGAGTTAGGCAAATAAGCTAGCAATTAAGAGATGTTGTAGTATGCATGCCCTAAGTCTACTGAAAGTGAGCCGAAGTTGGGAGGTAAAGATTTTCCTCCTAAACTTTAAAAGAATGATTCTACAACTAGGTAAATTGTTACATTTTTCTAGGCCTACCATTTTGTTTTAGTTATACATTAGCTTCCACCTAGGCTATCCCAAAATGAAGGCACACCTACCCTTGTCAGGATAAAGATTTTTAATCCTTCCTTTGTGTTGAAATTTCCACAAGTGTACATTTTGTTGAAATTTCATTTCCAAAGTAGGGCTCACCGGAATATCTATAAAAGCTATTGTTAAAAAGGTTCATTATGTCGGAGTAAGATGCCTTGACAATTTCGGATGTTCTGGGAAACTATGTAAAATGGTGGGCTTGTCGGATCCCTTTGGGATTTAGTTCGAGCGTGGGGCATTTTGACCCGGAAAAATGGTAGTAAGCTCATTTTCGCACCAGATAAGCAGAACATGACATAAAAACAATATATCCAAAATCTACAAAAATCCACATTACCGAATTTTTTTTATCCAAAATGGCCGCCACGTCATATAATTAACTATATCTCAGCTTCAAAATCACATATAGGCCATGGGGCAGAGACACCTCACGGGCACCCCCACAATTCTCCAATCCAATACTTTTGGCAACCTTAGGGTCCCCTGAGCACGAAATCAAGTGGTAACAGTAAAGTATTGGGTCTCGATTATTCAAAATGGCTTCAAAAAACAAAATTGCGGCAAAAATTATAAAGATATTGTATTAAATATTAATGAAGAAAATATTATTAAAATAGTTTTGAGTCATCGGCTCTTCAAATTTTGTCCTAGTTTGTATATTGGCAAGATTCAAGTCACCAAGATGGATGAAAAACAAAATTAACGCAAAACCGAATGAATACTTTTCAAAAATTGTGTAAAACATAATTGTGCAAATTTCCACAATCCCCAATCATAATGATGTGAATGAATGTTTTTTAATATAAAACTGAACTTTAAATTCTTTGGCACAGGATTTCTTGACAGCCAATATGGCGGAAAAGCACCGAAGAAGTAAACACGGTGCAGTAAAAATTCCCTCAAAAAATAAGAAAATAATTCAAAAAAATGCAGAAAAATCCCAGAAAATAATTATTAAAAATATATTTCGACTAAAAACCTTAAATATCTTCATAGCAAATTGTACAAAAAATTCAAAGCACACTTTCTGATACTTAATGTAGGACCCCAAACCAAACAAATAGCGGAAATAACAAAATGACCGCCAATAGAACGATCATAATGTATAAAAACAATATGAGAAATAATCATTAAAAAAACTCTTGAAGCAGTTGCTGTTTATATTTGGCCATATTTCATTCATGACAAATAATCCGAAATGATTTTTAAATGCCCCTTTTGGATTCAGGTCAACCAATATGACGGAAAAATCAAAATAGCCCCCAAAGCAATAATTATGTCAGTATATCATAATAATGGGAAAAAATAATCATTAAAAATACGTTTGACAAAGGCAAACCTAATCTGTGCTCATATTAAGTGGAAACATTCTGAATGTATTTTTCTGGACATTTCTTGCAGGATCCGGGTCAACCAATATGGTGGAAACAACAAAATGGCCTCCAACAGAACGATCATTTTGTATAAAAAATAGTATGAGACATAATCATTAAAAATATTTTTGACACAGGTAGACCTAATCTGTGCCTGTTTAATATTGTAAATATTCTAAAAGTATTTTTCTGGACATTTCTTGCAGGATCCAGGTCAATTATTATTTGATTAGTGTCATGACCAAATCTCATAGATGTACAGTTGGTGCAGTGAGCTAACCCTGATGACATCACCATACGTGTCATGAATGTTGTTGGGTCCTGTTAAATTAAATGCAAGACTTCAAGCCTACAAACTTTTCTAAAAACTATTATAATTTTGATGTTAATATAGATGCAGGGCTTAAAAGTTTAGTAATTTGAATCATAGGCGTATGAAGCTGATTGGGGGTGTAGCAACTTCGGACCAGCATCGTGGGGAGCTGTGTAAGGGTGGTGGTCTCCCTCTAATTTGGTAATGTTTTGAATATTTTAAGGTCCTTAGATGAAATTTGGTGCAAATGTTTGTTGAAATTTTATGGAAAACTACTGTATTTTTTTACATTTCGTTGAGTATACAAAAAAGGTTTTTTCTTCCTTTAATTGAGGGGTGGGCAGAAGTACTGTCCCCAAGCGCCCAGCCCCTTCCCCCGTGCTTGCTATGCCTGCGTTTTAAGTTACTTGTCATTATTCATGAGAGAAAAGTGGAGCTTAACTAATAGTTTCATTTCATTTGTTTTGCAAAGTTATGTTTTCTGAGTGTCCTTAGGTGCTCAAGCACACTTAAGCCCAGAGTTGCAACCCTGAAAACCTTGTTAACATTTTACCTTAGTGTGGGATGCAGGGTTACTCTTCATGTTGAGGTGGAATATGCTTTATGTTGTGTAGTAAATAAGTTAAAATTTAGTAAAATGAAATCATTACAGTTTCAATACATTTTTGCATTCTTATTTTTTTAGAGATAAAAAACTTTTAAAGGTGAAAAATAAAACAAGTAGGCGAGATGGATTACCTCACAGAGACATTGCTGTTCACTCTTAACAGAACTTTTGAGAAAAAAACAACAATATCTGCTTTGATTTCTGTGTTTTTTCAACAGCATTTTATTGAAGAAGTTGTCCTGCTGTTGGAAGGCATATAAGCTATCAAGGAATTGATAAAGTTGGTTGAGATACAAGAAAGCTTCTAGCTTGGAGGAAATTGAAGCATAACCGGGCACAGTCATTCTGTTTGGAAAGTTCAATTCAGGAATTATGGAAGGTATTGGACCTGCACAATCTAACATGAAGTGAAGGTTGCAGACTTCTCCAATATATCACATGGAACGCTTTTTAGGGAAGTATTGATACTGGTTTCCACAAGGCGAAATTCTGAAACTGTTTTGGAGAACCTAACAGCCTGAGAGTTCACAAACTTGGCAGCCTATATTAGCATGCACCAACTGACCCTACAAAGGATGCATAATCTACTGTACTGCGTGGCATAGTTTAATATGCTTTTGGACATGTTCAATGTTTTGAATTATTTTATAATGAACATAAACAAGAAAACAAAAAATACCCATAATTCTGGCTTTTCAATGGGCCTATAAGAGTTCAATTTGAGAGGAATAGTATAAATATTTCATGTCTAACTAACACAATGCAATCTGCCTATGCTTAGCAACTTTTCAAACATACAACTTTTCAGTACGTAGCATTACTTTCAATAAAGAAAGTTCTAAAGTGCATTTTTCAGAAAAAGAAATTTCGGAAGCAATTTCACAATGTTTCAAAAGTTTTGCAAACAAAAAAGGGTAACAAATCAGCGAGGTGAATGTAGCGCAGCAAAGACTTTGAGTGTTCTCATTTCTCCAGCAAGTGTTTGATACGTTCAACTAAAATAACCAATTTACCTTGGATCTATTATTTATGCAAAAATGGACTGACTATTTATTTTTATATTTATATTTATCCTGTACTATGTTCACTGTGCAATTGTTTGCTTTTGTCATTGACAGTGCATGAAGTCTTTTAAGATTTTATTTTGTGAAGTATCTAGAGCTGTAGGTCCATGGCCCTTGAACATTATATTATTTTCTTAAAGTGGATAATGCAGTGGTTGCACTGCAATGAAGCACCGGGTGTTCAAAAGACTGCTTGGAGGTGGATGTGGAGGTGGAGGTGGATAGGGTAAAAGACGTTTTAAGGAGTAATAGTGTATCAGCTGAACATTCTATTTGGGTGACAATGGACAAATCCCGTGGAAAGCCCCTCGGGTTCCCGCTCCCTCCCTACCTTTAGTGCTGATACAAGTGTCACTTAGAGTATGATGTTTAGTGTAAAAAATTTCTGAGGTTTGTAAGCAACCATCAATGACATGACAAAGAGTGGCGTTTGGTTTCGACATGGTACTTATTTTAATGTTTATTTGTAAATTCATGGTCTGTTTCGAAAACCTAGCCAAACATTGCTGCAGACTGATCATTACGAATAACCACAGTTTTAAGGGATGAGTGGTGAATATTACTGCACACCTTGTACATGAAAGGAAAATGCCAGTTCCTTGTGTTGGATAATATCTTTTATTTGCAGGATAAATTTCCCCTCCCCCTACATTTTACATTAGTGTACATACCATAAATACAGCAGTATTTGCTCAGATAAAATCGCTAAGGTGACTGCAACCCATTTGACTATTCTACTGATCTGCAAAACTCATCATTCAGCAATCAAAATTAAGTGAAAACTTGTGAATAGAGGTAACTGTCGATTTTATATTTGTGTGGGTTAATGCAATTCAATAGCCCCTTTTCCTTGAGTATTACTTTAAAATATAACCAATATAAATTAACGTATAACAATGTTTTGATGTTTTGACTATCAGAAGAGGTCAAAACAAATAAAGAATAATCAACAATATGTTCTGTTTTATACGTTTTGTATTTTTCTCCCAAGTAAATTATGTAAGTATTTAAACCAACTGGGACATACTGGTCAATATAAAAGAGAAATGTACTTAGACAATCACACCAGGCAACAAATGTATACACACAACAATTTACGAGGATAGCCGATACACTTGCCAGGAAATTCTTGTAAATTTAACAAGGATCATACGTGGAATATAACCAGGAATAGCTGGTGCAAACAACCAGAAACTGAGTTAACATAACCAGGAATTTCATCAAGGCTTCCTATGATTTTCACCAGGATTGTGGTGTAAAGATGTTCACCAGGAAATCTTGGTGAAAGTAACCACGATTATGTAGGTGCAGTGGGAACAAGGAGCCTGGTGAAATTTTCACCAGTTCCTGGTGAAATTTCACCAGGTGTTTTTTTTAGAGTGTGCTTACTTTTTAAAACAAACTATTTTGTTATCATGAGCACGATTTTAGTCAAAGGCCCCTGAACGTCAAGTGCAGTTGTATTTCAAGTCCTTAACTTGTGTTAGCTTCCCTTCACGGACTATCATTAAAAATTGTTCGTTGAATTGATCAACTAAGATTTCGAATAACCTACACCCTAGACACTAGGCTATTACAATAACAAGCAGTTTCAATTCTAAGCTCCAAGTTATATGTGAACAACATTTTTGTATCAGTAGAATCACCTTTTATTTTACGCGTCCGAATATAACCAAACGAGTCTTGCAGGACAGACGATAAGCTGCTAGCTGCGCAATAGCCATATGAATGTTCCCATGGAAGGTCATAATCCCATTCTATATTCAGTACAGTTTAATGCGAAATCTGAATGGATGTGGCCAACCTAGCTCACCAGCATTATGGCCTGTTGGTCTGTTACGTCGAAGTTTGGTGCGGCAAAAGTTGTCATTAAATGTCAACTAAGGCAATGTAAATAGAGTGGAAAAATAAACAGGCTGGGATTTATTTTACTCTATTGTTACAGATGTAAAGGCAGTCATGTGACATGGAAGGGGCGTTTTGTAAGTTTAAAGGCACGAATAACGCTCCTCTACTCATTATCCCACGGTAGGGGTGTTTGTGTGGGAGGATAAGATTAAACTTTAGGCTACTGAGGGAAAACTTCTAGTCAATGGAAGCATTGCTAAAAATAGAGGACGATATCCCCCTACTCCTCGGTAATATCCAGGCTGGTAGTCAGACATAGTACTGAATTGGGGGCGAGATGGCGGCGAAATATTTATAAGGGGTGCGAGTATACTGTAACCTAATAATTAAGAAATAGTAATTATTAAAATGGGGAGGAAACAACGTTTTTGTACAGAGCGCCACCCCTGCTACCTGGCTACGGGCTTGGT
The DNA here is from genome assembly GCA_009936505.3 of Holothuria glaberrima. Classification (NCBI taxonomy): domain Eukaryota; kingdom Metazoa; phylum Echinodermata; class Holothuroidea; order Aspidochirotida; family Holothuriidae; genus Holothuria; species Holothuria glaberrima. The sequence continues at coordinate 14,586 of WURT03596930.1, forward strand.
AATATCTCCTTAACCCGACCCAAGTCAGGCCATATCCTGCCACACCCCCTGCCAAAGTCAAGCTGCCCTAATGATCAATGATATTACTCAGAATTTTTAATACTCAAAACAGGCGGATTGGCCGTCCAAGTTGCCGTGGTGATGTGGCGATCACCTATCACTCCGCTCGGGTTTAGGGCTATTCATGCCAAGACGATTCCACAGAACCTGGTGACATCCGGCGAGGCCCAACTCGGATTGAGCGAGGCCCAACTCGGATAACACCTTTTGTTTTCACAGGACAGATAAGCATGGTTGGCTAGAACTGGCAGAACATTTAGCCGTACATATATCCTTCAGCTTCAATTTTTATCTTTTTCTTGTTTCACTACGGTACGTTACATTTTTAGTCGTACTAAAACGAAGTTCTAAACGTAAAAATTGAAGCAATGTCGGCTGAAATACTGTAATGAGCTGTTTTCAAAAGCCAATGGACTTCCTCCCCGTTTCCGCCGTTTCTCAACAAACATCGCCAATCCTTCTGTACGTGTTTGCTTCCACAGAAAAAAGCACTAGGTCGAGGCCCAACTCGGATATCGCTCTGCCTGTAATTAGGTTCCACCGACGGTAGTTAATTTTAAACATAAACGTTTTTTAGCTGCATAAAATGCAGAATAATTGAAAATAATCGTTTTATTTAAGTAACTCAAGTAAATTTAATGTAAACCTTTGAAAATCTGAGAGAAACCAATTAATTACACAAGTAGCATCAAACAATGTTTTCATCTGGCAACAAAGTCACTGTTTACTCGAGCAGATGTAAGATGCGTAGGTCTACTACGTGATAGCTTCATTGTGAGACAGTGTCATTTCAGCGCATACACATCGAACGAGATTAAAATTTTTAAGGATCGTTTTAAAGCTATGACTCTTAACAATTTGGATTCACGCAATTGTCTACGTGTCTGGTGAATTTTTTCAGTAACACGTGTTTGCCTAGGTAAACTAACGTCATTTCCTGACACGATGTTTCCGGTTCGGAATTGCTTTTTTTCAAGTAGTTTTTACGTTTTTTGTACCAATAACAAAAATTGTAAGTTGCAGAAGGTATGTAAAACGCTTTTAAAATTTTAAGTGGTCCGCCCTGCAACGGGTAAGAGGGATGGTTGCAAGACTTAATGATCACTCTCTGGAACCACGATGTTATGTCCCGTTGCGCTCTTAAATGTGTTTGCAAATTATTATTACTTGAGTAGAGGCATACTTCAATACAGTCAAGAATTTTCAATAAAGGGGGGCGGGGTTTGATTGATCGCTGTCCTGGGGGATTGTTTTGTAATTAAGTGGAGGGGTGTCCCCCTCCTCTTTGGAAAATTTTTTGCTTATTTTAGAGGGTTGAGATTCAAAATGATCCTATATTTGACACAATTTGAAGCATATTTATGGTCATCCTTTTTTTCATGACGGCTAATTGAGGGGGAAGAACTGAATCCTGCTGGATCCGCACGTTTCTTTTTTTTTTGCCTCAACTTTTTTCACTCATGAGGGCCAATAGTGAGCGCGCACCTGTTGCGCCCCTGGATCCGCCAGACCGCCACTATTATGATCATGAAAGAGTGAGAGGGCTTCGGAAAAAGTAAGGGGGAAGTGAAAGACTCAGGTTGTTTTTTTTTTCACAAACTGACCCAAAATGGCCCTAAATCGGAACGAACTGGAGGGTGATCGCCACTTGTCGTCCAATCCGCCTCTGATCTGATAATTACAAATCCAGAGTAATGTCATAAATCATTTTGGGGGCAGCTTGACTTTGGCAGGGTGACAGGAAGCCATAGTGACCGTGACCAGTACCCTGTCTCTCACTACCGGCCTGGATATCACACAGGTGGAAAAGCCGTGGGCTAGAGGTATTCTTCCCCCCTTTTTTTAGCACTGCTCCCACAGTCAGTTTCAATCTTTTCCTCCCAGTTTTTCACACAATTGCCCGCCCTACCGTAGGAAATGAGTAGAGGAGCGTTGCCTGTGCCTTAAGTTTACAAAACACTTTTTTCATGTTAGATGACTGCCTTAACAACAATAATCTTAGACTAAGATAAATCCCGGCCTGTTTTATATAATGCTGTATATTTTTTCACTCTGTTTACTGCGTAAGTTGATATGTAATGACAACTTTTGCCGCACCAAATTTAAGACCTAACAGCCCAACAGGACATAATGCTGGTGAGCTAGACTGACAACCGTCCATTCAGATATCCATTCAGATATCCCGCCATAAACGAGGCTAAGTGTATGGGATGGGATTATGACGCTCACTGAGAACGTTCATATGTAATTGCGCAGCTCGCAGCTTGTCGGTCGGTCTTGTCAGGCTTATCTGGTTATATTCGGAGGTGTAGCGTAAAGGGTGATTCTCTGGTTACAAAAATGCCGTGCAGGAAAGAACCCTACAATTTGAAGGATAGAATTAAACACTGCGTTTTTAAGTAGCCTACTGTTTAGAGTTTAGTTTTATTCCAAATCTAAGTCGTCCAATTTAACAAACAACTGCCAATGATAACCCGCAGGTAGGCTCACACAAAGCAAGTTTCAAATACAACTTGTACGTGACTTTCATGGGCCTTTGGCTAAAATTCTTCTCGTGATGACAAAAGCTTGCTTTCAAAAGAAGGCAACTTACTTATTTACATCCGTTAGCTTCCTGTTTGAACAAACGAGATATGCGTAGGGGGAGTAGGCTCAAGAGCTAAACAGCCTGTGTTTGAAAACTTGTGGTTAGTCAGACTCAAATTGATTCAGCTTGAATAAGCATTCAATGAGGAAGATAAACAATTTAGCCATGTCCACAGGTTCTGCCGCCTCAGCCTGTCATGTTGTGGTCAGTTCTCAAAAAAAAAAAAAAAAACCCGGGCCTGTCACTGCCCCTTTAATTTTTCCGAAGTCCTCTCAATCAGCCAGTCCACCGTTGCATCATAACAGTGGCGGATCCAGGGAGGGCACAATAGGTGGGCTCCACCCTAATGGGCGTCATGAGTGAAAAATATCAGCCCGCCAAAAAAAAAACAACAAAAAAAAAACGACACAACTTGCGGAGTGAGCAATTCCCGCCTCCATCAGCCGTCATAAAAAACATGATCATAAATAGGCCTATGCTTCGAAATGTGTCAAATATAGCACCATTTTGCATCTCAGCCCTTTCCCAAAGGGAGAAAACAACCTCTCTCTTTACACACCCATTCTTCCATGATTACACTTCTTTCCTTGCTGTTTATGATGGTGTACCAACTAATATTTTGACTATCACCTTCAGCTATACACCATCCAGCCTAACAGTACAGTACTATCAGTGCAAGTTAGCTATTACTATTGTACACACTCAGTGCACCATGCAAGCTGTTCATGTGTGTGTGTAGTCCGAACAATGGCGTTCATTTGAAAAGCTCACTGCATACAGTACATCTCATCAACCAATCACAATGAGCTTTATTCAGAGGGTGCATGACATAGACTGTGATGTAACAACAGTATATTATACTAGAGCAGCAAGTTCTAGGCCAAATAGGCAGCGTTGCCACCCATAGTGAAATTTCACTATTTGTAGTGAAATTCGGACTTTCGTAGTGATGTAGTGAAGGAAATATGAAATTGTCGAAAAGTAGTGAAATTTCACCAAATGTAAGTCGAAAAATATTCTCCATAGTCTCATAAGTCAAACGTGGATGTTAAGCCCAGCCTAATATTGTTTTTCCAGAAAGTCCACACTAGCTGTGCTCTACTAGCTGTCTGTAGAGCCATGTGAGTGATAATCTTTCAGCCAAATTTGGCCGTGAAACCACATCACCACCCTGACAACCCTGACAGAGAATTGTATGTTCCCTTATACCCAATTACCCATCCGAAATCGTGCAGGTGCACCAACCCATACAATGAATCAGCCTGGCCTGCCAATCCCTGACAAACATGTCAACTTTGTGAGTACATTCTTTTCACAAGGCTTACTTCTCGGGAAAAATGTTATTCCTATTTTCAGGAAAAAAAAACCCAAAGAAAACAAAAGGGTTCCAGGGAGGAAACTAATTGGAAAAAATAGAGCAAAACTGAGGTAATACTAATGGTGGGTAGGGTGAGGTACGCCTTCAAACGTCATGTGGTGAAATCCCATGTCAAAAAGTGAAATTTCGACCACCCACGTAGTGAAATTTGAAAAAGCTGAGTGGCAACGCTTCAAATAGGCAAAGTGCTGTGTAAAAAACTGTAAGCTGCTTGTTGATATTCAGTAGAAGACTGATAAAGTATACTATATTGCATCATGGTAGTTACAAATATTGTGGATATACAGTAGAAATGAATCAGTCGTGGTAATAGTAATGATACAGCAGTGGTTTACTGGGGTATAATTCATTCCAAGTGCTAATTAGGAGTACAAAAACATGAGAATTGCATGCCAGTATTGTGTGAGTAGTAAATATTGAAAAGAGACCCTATCACTGAATGACGTACAATTCCAAGTGGGTATAAGCTATATTCATTATTGCCATACATCATGGGGGAAGAATAGACACTATAACTAACCTCTTTTGTTCACAATCGTCAGTCAGGATATACTGAGGATCAAAGACTTCATGGCTTAATTTGAAAAGGAGAGCCCGTGGAAGAGACACTGAGGGAGCCTAATAAAAGTATCCCACAAATAGCGATCGGCACAAGTGAGGTTCAGTGATCACAGTCAGGCCTTGTGACTATTATGGCAGTCAATTATGTTCAGCTTGATAGCGCGATTAGTGCGATTACTGCACTCTTCTAAAGAAAATCCCTAGGGTTTTAAAGACTTGTACAGGAATGTCTCCTGCTGGAAAAACCTGTTAAGAAAAAGTGGGGGCTTTTATGTTGCTTTGACTTATAAAGATCCTGGATCCCTTTTGACCATACCCTAGAAATACATTGGAGAAAGACCCCCTCCCTTGCAATTCGGATTGAGACCAGCCAATACTATACATGTATGCAGAGACTAATCACTATACCATTTGAACTAACAAATGTCATGGGAAATTATCATTTCCGCATAAAAAACTGGAAAATCATACTGGGAATAATCACTCCCTATGAAATGTTGCTATATCCACGGGGAATTACAACTTCCCGAGGGGATTCGCAAGCTTGCCGAGGGGATTCGCAAGCTTCCCGAGGGAAATTTCCATTCCTCGTGGGAACCCGAGGGAAGTTAATGGGAAGGGGTGCATTTGCCATGGTGATTTTCAGATTTCTCGTAGGGAATGCATGATTCCCGTGTAAATGCTACGAGGATCTTTTACTTTCCTTGGGAAGTGGGCCACTTCTCGTGGGAATAGCAGGGGTTATTTGTAAGGGGTTTTGTAAAAAAAACCCGTAAAATTCCATAACAAAGAAAGCAATCCCTCACCGAAAGCACCGTTGTTCACCGAAAGCACAGTTTTCAGAAAGTGAAGTTTACTATAGGTAAGTAGAAATAAGTTACTGAAACAACACCGCAGGCACCTACACATTTGCTTAAATCGGAATATATAAGAGTCATAGCTTTAAAACAATCCGTTCGATGTGTATGCTTTGGAATGTCAATGTCTCACCGTGGATCTTTTACGAAGTAGTACGCAGTAGCTCCATGGTCTCACTATTTTGACTTAGACTGTTACACCTGTTCGAGTGAGCAGCGACTTTGTTGCCAGAGAAAAACGTTGTGCGTGCTGCTACTTGTGTAGTTAATTTAGTTCTCTCTCCTTTTTTTAAATGTTTACATTAAAAAATTAGTATTTTGAATAGTAAGATTAGTTTCAATTATATTGCAATTTTATGCAGCTAAGAAAAGACGTTTATGTTTAAAATAAGCTACCATGTGACGTAATCATAGGCAGAGCTGAGATCCTAGTTGGGCCTGTAAAAGCAAACACGTAATTCTATCTCATCACATGCCTTGCATTCCGGAACTACGTGAGAGCGCGTTGACTGACTGACTATCATTGTGTTG
>WURT03597151.1:0-20554 GCA_009936505.3 Holothuria glaberrima
AAATCTTGGATATTTTCATCACTGGTACTACTGGTACCGGTACTTATGTGAATACCGGTATACCGCCCAACCCTACTATGATACATGCATACATCAATCATTTGTACTGTATAACATCAGATACTATAAAGCCACCCTAGCCAGTAAGGAAATATGTAAATGTATGTCCCCTACAGAAGCAGAATCTGGACAAATTTAAAATACTAATATTATGGCCAATACATGCACATGTCAAAATCTCAGAAAGATCATCTTTTAGTCAATGTACAAATTCCCTGAGATTCCCCTGATATTTGCTGTTTTTCTCACATTCCCTAAGTTTTCCCTGTCTGGACAATGTAAAAGTCATTTTCCAGGTTTTTCCTGATTCCAGACAAGATGGGAACCCTGTTAAAAGAAACCTTTCCTAGCCTTGCATAATTGCAGTCTTAACATCCTTTCATATTAACTGAGTACTGAAAACCCCCAGAAGATATCAACCAGAAATATTTTTCATGAAAGATGATGAAAAGAGGAATTTGATTTACCTCTGACTGACTTGTTGTTTTGAGTGGAGGATAGTCTTGTAAAAGGCAACCAAAGCCATACCGTGCTGTGCATAATTCCCACGAAACTGCATCCCACACGTGGCTGTTTTTCTTTCTACGTCCAAGTCGAGATAAAGCCTGCTCGTAGTACTTGAAAGCCTGTTTATGATAAAATATGAACAAAAGTCAGCTAAATGGGGAGCAAATAAGAAAAATTAAATACATGTTAACTTCAGAAAACAAGTAGAATATCAATTAAAGAATAGTTGACTGATGGTTGAGTAAACCAGGACAACCACTCAGAAATAAAATCCACAATCATTCAGATAAATATTATAAGAAAAGGCTTTTACCTTACAGGGACAAACTCTAGAAGCTACAAAGCCATCATTTCAGTAAAAAGCAAAAAGAGACCAAAATTACATACCAAAGGAACATAAGGTCGTTTTGTCTACTTAATATAAAATATCCAAAGTCTTAAACATTCCCATAGTAACTTGAGATACCATGTTTACAAGCTGACATTGCACACACATACAATCAATCACACACACATACAAACATATGCCATCTGAATGTATCACAGGTCTCTCTTGTGAAAGTCACCCAAAACTTTAACACTCTAGATACATGGTACTTAAAAAAGAACAGAAAAGGTTTTTGGTGAAAAAGTATATTAAATACATGAGGTAATTTTAGAGTTGACTACTCAGAAACTAAATAATTCCACTCGTATATAAAACACTGTTTAATGAAATTCCATAAATGGTTCTTTGTCAGTGCTTGGAAAGGTTGCCCGGGATATTTTTTCTAAGTTATGAAAGGTTGTTGACAGTAAACATGCCCGCTATTTCAAACAAAGGAAAACCCATTTTGTGCCTAAAGGTGCCATAAACAGACTATTCTTTGTTTAAAACAATTTTTCTAAACTAGTTCAACCCTCCTATAGATGGATTAAATATACCAACAGGTGTTTTAAATAGTCAATACACATATGAAGATTGTTAAAAACAAAAGAGTTTTGAATTAAAACAAAAAGGAGTATTTTATTTTCAACTTTTTCTCTTAAATTATTTTCAATTCCCACCTGATGAAAGTAGTGTATTTCTGACTGAGACAGTTGTGAGGTTTCTCCCCCACTTCCTTGACAGCTGTGGCTCTGTGCACACAACCTCATTAATCTTCCACTATTACATAGCAAGAGGGCGATATTTGCTTCATCTTTGACTTCTTCAAATGCTTGGATTCCTTGCTGGAAACATGAAAGACTTTTAGCCCAGAGGTCACGTTCTTCAGAAGACACCTCCCTATCTGAATGGAGCAAAAAGATAGTACAAATCTTTCTTAGGTTCATTATTCAAACCTAAAATTTTGTTTTTTATGGGATACATCATGATAAAAAAGTCTTGTGAATATATCCATATACTACCACTGATAACAATGAAACAAAAGATGCTGCCCAAGTGTAACAATTCCATATCTACTACAAATTGAGGTATATTGTTTGATCTTCAGAAAAGAGACTGCTGGGCTTGGCATATATAATTAAAAAAATAAATAACAAAGAAAACATTCCTTTGTGTAAAGATTTTCAGATGTTTAAACAAAGGACCTAATTCCAATTGGGGATTAGAAACTTTGTGAAAAGAAGTAACATATGGTTCTTACACTTTCTTCCATCTATAATTCGATGACTTTCCATGACCTTTACAATAAAGATTTCAAAACTTTTCCCATTACCTTTTCAAACTAACAATGTACTTTCTGGATTTTAGGACAGAATTACAGCAAGTATAAAGTCAGCCAAGCAAAGAAGTATTTCAAAAATTTTGACTTTCCATGACTTTTAAAGCAAGTTTTCCATGAAGTTCAAGGAAAGTGCAAATGTAAACTTCCATAACTTTACAGATTTTCCACAACATGTGGGAACTTAGTAACAGGAATTTGTGATGTTGAAAAGAGAAAAACTAATTCATGCATTATTTCAATGTTATTGTCACAAACCAGGAAGTATGATTTGCTGCATGGCAAAGCCACATGACAAATGCAAGCTTTAATATGTCATCATATATCATCAGCAGAGTACACTCTTTTACATATTCAAAGTTTCACATGGAATATAAGAAACACACATCTGCACGGTACCACTTATAAAGCAGGTTAATTTATCCATATCATTCTAGTTTTTACTTTTTAGTTTTTAACTATCATATCAGATTCACAAAGGTCAAATATCTTCCATGAAAAAGAATACTTAGCCAGGGTACCATCTAAAAAGGATAATTTATCCACCCACTTATCAAAAGATATATTATTCAAGTGGCTTCCAGTGTCATATGTTATGCTTTATAAAGCTATTTAGAGATTTAGAAGAACTCCTGATTTAATTTCGAGAGATTACAATGTCACTACTGCCTGAACTCTTTAAAAACAGGTCTATGTCATCATTTCTCAACACAGTGCTTCCATATTTCAAAATCCAATTCCCTGAGAACCCTGGCATTTCTTTAAATTTTGTAGGGTTTTCTTCAACTCAGATTTCACTTCTTTTTTTTATCTGTTTGTACTCAAGCCAGAGACACCATTCTACTGCACACAATCTAATTATAGTTTCATTGGCTAAAACCACAGTCGTATTTCAGTTAATGATAGAGGTCACTGCCCAAAACGCAGTGCAAATTTTAACACATTCTCTTTGAACTTTCATGAAGTACCAGTAGGTTATAGATTGCCCTCTGGTGACCTCAAATTCACGTTTAACCTCCATCAAAAACAAAGAGGTTCTAACCTCATACAAAATTTATCATTTAGACAAGTGTCTCCTCCAAATACAGACAATGATTCCTGTATAACCTGGTACCCAAGGGTGAAATTAATCGTGCTGTTCGGCTCTTGTTTCCAACCTAACAGCCCCCGTTGGCCTTGAAAAGAATGCTACCAGGCGCCGATTTTTTTTACCAAAAGTAGCAACCGTCATCCTTGAAGTTTCTAATATGCATACATCATTGTAGCTGGTAACTGTTTCCTGGTAAACACAAAGTGTCTCCTGGTTGAACCAAAATCACTTACGAGGAAAAAAAATTAGCACAATAAATCCAGAAACCGACTTCCTACCTTTCTTTTCTTTGTATGCTTGTGTAGCCTGATTCATAACGTAGACACCTAATTCATTTTTTGCATTGCCAATCTTCCTTGCAACAGACACCAAAAAACCAGATGTCTTGCTGTCTCCTTTTTCCAGGGCTTTTGTGTAGCATTCAATACTGGACTGTATGGCAGCACCCTTTTCATGGTTAAGTTTGATGTTCCAGCTCCACTCTACCACAAAAACAAGGGAAAAAAAATATATTAAAATATGCATTATTTCACCTAAAATTCATACCAACAGCTGAAAATAACCTCTGATATTTCTCACACATCATGCATTTCAACATACAGGATGAATTTTAGAAAGGGAAATCACCGTGTCAGCAGAAGAGAACTTTGAGGCACTAACTCTTAAAGATGGCACAGTTTATAAAAAGAATTAAACAGTAATACATTTAAAAAGACTTCAGTCAAAATATAATGTGGTTTTGAAAATTGTGACAGTGTAATGTGATTTTTCTTTTTAATGAATGTGAAGTTTTTTGAGGTTTTATTTCTGTAACAAAAGAAGAACTTAACACAAGCATACATCCATCCAAATGAATGTGGAAGGATGTAATTGGCAGAGAGATTCATTACATGGGAACTACTTGAATGTCTTGTTTTGCTCTAAAAGAACACTATAGATCATCCACATAAAACCATCAATCTGAGACTGATCGAAGGAATTCTTTTTGAGATATAGCAAGGAAGGAATCATAAAAACTTACGTAGACATAAACAACTTCATGACTACAACTTTATTCTTTGCAGCTAGCAAACCAATTTCTTTAATAACAGCATGGGTAGTGGGGTGGTACTGTGTTGCAAAATGGATTCCCCCTCCCCACCCCTGTGTGGCCCCATAGAAAGTGGAAGACCAAAAGAAACAACTCACTCTCAAGTGTCATCATTTCTTCAGCTACTGCAAATATGAAGGCGTGCTTCTTTTCCTGAATGAAGGAGGGGCTTCTTCTGTAATGTTCAAACTTGGACGGATCACTAGTCATTAGTAGCAAAGCATCACCACATGACACCCAGAACCGGTGTGATAGGTCTTTCTGGTCATCCAGATTTGGAAATTGTTGCGAAAAGGAAAATTTTATCGCTAAAAAAAACCCATAAAAGTTATAAGAATGTTTACGTTAATCTGGAGATCTCAATTTTCATTTCTAGTCTTAATTTAAATTTTGTTTGCACAGTAGTAGGAACTACTCTGGTTTAAGGAATGTGTCACACACGAAGTACTGTTAGAAGCATAGTAGTTGATGACAATTACAGCAAAATAACTTTGACACTACACTCATGACAGAAAGTCGCACTGATATTCATAAGATTATAATTATAGGGGTGTTGCAACTAACTATGCGACTTTTAGCTCCTCCCATGACTGTATAAAGCTACTCCTTGTGCAGACACAACCCCATTTCATTGCTTGAGGCCATGTCCTCGTGAGCATACAAGGCTGACACAGGTAATCCAGGAACTTTCTCTGCATTGTGTAGAATGTGTGCTAGTGTGCATCTTTTGAATTTTCAAACCTTGATGTCAATCAAAGAGCAGTTACCAACTGAGAATTTTAATACCCCTACACTAAAATTATACTCATACTTTGGGGTAATGAGTGTATGTCTTTACATAAAGATCAAACTTTAATTTGACCGTTTCATCTACAAATGTGCCAAACTGACAATGCAAACTTTTCCTTCCTCTTGCTGATATTTCTGATCTACATCACTTTGTCTGTGACACCTCACAATGTTACAATGTTTTAGAAATAACTTAACTACACAGAAAAGTACAATGACCTACCATTACATGCTAACCCAATCTTGCAGTACAACAGTGCCATTCCATAACACTTCTTTCCGAGCTGGTCCTCTGCCATTGAAAGATATACATGAGCTGCTTGGCTCAGTAAGACCACTTGCTGTTCCATTTGCCAGGAATTGGCAGCAAAATGCTGTAATTTTATTTCTGTCAAATTCTCCTGATCATTTTGTTCTGGTGTGTCTGGTTGAGCAAGATATGGCTGTATTTTAGAAACTACAGATAAACTTGTACAAGATTGGTCTTCTGATTCTACGATACTCTCTGTTATCCTACCATCACTTTGAGTTTGATTTATTTCAGATAAAGGTAAGTTTTCTGTTGCTGTCGTTTCTGACTTAGATGGTACATCTAATGATTCTTCAGACTCTGTAGTTTCACTATTTAAATCTTTAGTTTCTTTCCCAGAATGATGAGGTGGAGGTCGAAGGGGTATCCTTGCAGGAGAAGAGAGGTGAATGTACCTTAGACCCTGCAAAATGGAACCAAAAATTAGAGGTGTAAAAGTCTTGTCAAAAGTGATCAAAATACAAAACTTTATATACATTTTTTGATGATTCAGTTGCAAAACAATGATATGAATGTTATTTGTTTCATTTTCTGTAGGATACTGTAGAACATGTTGCAAAATACTTCATACAAAAAATTGATTTGCATATGAAAGTTGCACCAGTCTGTGCTCATGTCCATACCAGACATGACATCAAGTGTACATATAAGACTTCTGAGAAAAAGTAAGATTTTTCAATCTGACATGAAACCCCACCACTTAGTAATAAAGAAGAGATGTTTACCTCACATGACTAGATTCTTGTTCTCACCCTCCTTAGAAATTGAGACATTCTGTCAAATGCATTTTAGCTAGTTGACTTTTTCATCAAGTACACCTAATAGAAAGACACACTGTACAAATTCAGGCCTTCAGGCCTTGAAAAGGCAGTTGTTTTCGACGCTTAGTGGCCACCGATGTGGGAGAAGCCTATGGCCTAAGAATTACAACTTCACCTGAGCTGGCTAACAATCTCAACAATTTAAATCAAATTTGGTTTCTTTTGAAAGGCCAATTCATGTGGGAAACAGTACATTGCTCTTGGATGAAAACCCCACCTTACTTTGACCTGGTCGGGGATCGAACCCTGAACTTCCCAGTTGCTAAGCCTTAATGGTCACCCCCTTTATCAACTCCAGTACAGCACTGCTACAAGCAAGGCATTACACACATACATTCACCATCATAAAAGTGCACCTTTCTCTTCCTACCAAATCCAAAATAAAATCTAAAAAAAAAAATGAAATCTACACCAATTTGTGCATCTCCCCAGGAATGGCAGGGTGGTAAGACAAACCAATATATGTTGGAATAGTGGGAAGAGGCACTGGACATCAAGCTACAGTCACCTTTCACCCAAACTGAATCACACATACCTTAACGATGTACTCTAATACAGTTTCATTCTTGTCTGACTTCTTGGCCCTTCGCTTTGGTGACTTCCTGCCTTGATATTCTGTCTGACTTGGACAGGACGGTAAGGTAAGTTCCTGACATTTGACCTCTGGCATCATTATTTCCTTCCCATCTGAGTCACTGCTCTCAGAGGACAGTGAATCTTGGAATTCCTTCTTAGTTGGAGAGCTTTTCATTGGAGATTCATATTTATCATTGATGTGAATCAGAGTAAGCATATAATATGCGGACGAAGAAATCTGAAAAGCAAATTGGGAATGGGTTTGACTTGTGACTGCATTATCAACTGACCAGCAAAGGCGGTGAGATGAAAAAGCTTATGGCTGAGTAAGAAACTTAAATGCTCTCTTATACCGCTCAAGACAGTAACAATTCTCCCTAGTTAACTCTCTTGCCCCTCCCACAACATAAACCAAACCTCCTGTCTAAGACACCTCTAAGTCAGAGCCACAATAGCCTGCGCTAAGTTTAAATTGCTCTAGGCAATATTGTCAAACACAGTGTGTGTGAGCTTAATTAGTTAACTGAGACCACAACTGGCTGTACGAGTCACTGTTCACCAACCAGAGTGAAACTGTATTATTTGAATGAATGTCAGTCAAAGTGCAGCTACCAATTTTATTTACACCTCTAGGGCTATTCCTAAATATGTTTGGGCAGAGAGTTGTTAGCAACTCCTTGGTTTGGGGGGATACCATATCCCCTTTAACTGACCCAACTTTCACACTGTATATTATCTTTAGTGTAAGTCAACTGACTAACAGGGCAAGCTACCTAGAATTCTTACTGATCCATCTGGCAGGTCTCTGGCTAATTTTAACCCTACTTGAGAATGTAAACCCCACTTTAGCAAAATTCTACTACCTGTAACCAATTTCACTTTTTTACACCAAGTTCTCTCGGCTATATAGTATACCTTCCAAAATCTTAATTATTCCTACATTTTGTATCTCACTTCATTATAAAGTGTACCTATTTTTACTTCCATTTTCAGATGTATTTGACCGTTCTCAAAAATTACTCACTTGAAATCTTTCCACAGATACTAGATTATTTAAAGCTGCAAAATGTTCTCCAGTGCTACTTGTATAAATGGGGATGGGGGAGGGCAGAATGCAGAAATACCATTTACACTGATTCAGGGAAAGGTTTGTGTGTTCCATGTTGATCATTCTTCACCTGTAAAAGCAACTTAATGCCACTGAGCCCAACTACCACCAACTTATGCCCAAACATTTTATTCTGATGCTGAATATGACAAAATATCCATCCCTACAGAATATTGTTAAATTAATTTGAAGAATGTTTTGAATTCATGATTCCAACCACAAAAACAGCTGCACTGAGTATGAATTAACATTACCTCTGGATGCCGATCCCCACTTTCCTGCAGTAACCTAACACACTCCTTCAGCAGTTTAGATATGGTAGCATTTTGTCTGTAAAACAAAGAAGAAGATCCAGAATAACTCAGACCTAAAAGATCAATTGTTTTAAGACAGTAAATTGCTAAAAATTTGAAATGAACCCTTTTGCAATTGGAAAAGAACCCCACATTAAATGGTATCTAGTGCAACCTTACAGCTTTATTCTTAACTTTTTGACAGGTCAATTTAGATGGAGGAAAAACATACATCACTTTTTAATGAAGGTTCAAGGTAAGAATCAAAGCTGCGACCTTGACTTTACCTCCCAGTGAGGGATATGCATACAAAAGACTTGTAATGCATGCCTGGAAATTCCCTAACAATAGAACCATTCTACATTATTTTTTTCACACACTATGAGAGACTATTTCATTTCTTTCTACAATGAAACCTTACCCCATTCAGCCTATACACTCAGAGTTAAATTTACTTGCTATTAAATAACATGTTCTTCACTTTAAAGCACATTTGATATAAAAAAAACAATGATTTTCATGAAAACATTGTGTCTGCTAATACAAAATACTGTAGTCAGTATCTTTCATTGGTACAGCAAATGTGCAATCGTTCCAGGCACGCACTGTAATCTTGTAATGTCAAACCTGCTCATTCTATTCTACAATGTTGGTTAAAAAGATACATCACACTGAGCTTGATGGCCACAATGATTATCTTTATGGCTTTTTAAAATCCGGCTACATATCAGAAACAAATGTGTTTTATT
The DNA here is from genome assembly GCA_009936505.3 of Holothuria glaberrima. Classification (NCBI taxonomy): domain Eukaryota; kingdom Metazoa; phylum Echinodermata; class Holothuroidea; order Aspidochirotida; family Holothuriidae; genus Holothuria; species Holothuria glaberrima. The sequence continues at coordinate 9,100 of WURT03597151.1, forward strand.
TTAACTTACAATGCTTTCATTTGGAAATTATTTTCCTTAAAAGTGCTCATATTTGACAATAACGAAAGCAACAGAGTGAACCACACTGATCATTTACACCACAGTTAAACTTCTGTAAAAGTTTGGAAAAAATTAATTTCCAAAGAAGAACAACAGATTACTTTTAATTATCTGGCTACTATATATTCCCTTTCCAATTAAACTGAACTTGAGACATCAGTATTTAAATTGAGCAAACAACAATGTCAGTACCATGGAACTTTTTCAATTTATAGACCTTATGCATATGACGTCACAGACATGAAAGTGCGCCCTCCAATGGAAGCAGGCACTTATGATTGCAGCTTACACCAATGAATGCAGACAGGTGATTTGTGTACCAGTGAGATACGTGCGTAAGTCTATGGGAAACACATGCAAAGTCTAAGTCGTGTGGGCAGTGTGCTTCTTTGTTTGCTTCCAAAATGATGTCACTAAATAAGGTCTATTCCTTGTTTTACTTAAGTTTTGACTTAAGCATTCCATTATACTCCTCTTTTCAACAGGACAGCTAGGGACTTGTTCAAACAAATTAATGAGTGTGGAATGGTTCACTGCAATGCAGGGACAGTACATCCAGCCAAACCTAGGTGCTCAAATGGCTGCCCGCAGACCATATGCCACGCACAGCATGCACACACGTGGCCAGCAAAAGATTGGAGGAGCTAGGAAATTTTTGGAAGGTTATTTATCCCAAGTGGTAAGGGTTCCAGCTACTGCAACTATAATAATGTATAAATTATCAATACAAGTGTCCCTCAGCCCCAACCTCTTGAGAATCCCTGTCACAAAATATAATCACATCCACTGAATACTCACTTTTTAGTTGGGTTCATGGCCCACATATTTTTTGCCACTCGGTACAACAGCAGAGCCACAGGAACAATAAAAGGATTATCCCAGGGACAATTTGGAAATTTTTCACAAATACTTGTGAGATCATAAAGCTTCACAACATCACCATCTTTTCCTGTAAATATTTCAGGTGAAAACATGAAAAAGATTAAGTTTTGTTTCAAGAAAGCAAACAATGGCTAAAATTTGTTACAAACTGTTGGACAGGTTAACTTTATTTTATAAAGTGAGAACTTCAAGCATTATTCTTTATTCTTTATTCATAAATCATTATCTTTTTTGATACAAAATGATGAAGAGTTCTTTATTTCTTGCAGGAGATAACATATGTTATTTGAGATCTTCACTTTGTTAAATGTCACTTAACACAAATAAAGCAAAACAGTTATCCATTTAATGAAATGACAATTAATGATATCAATCATCTAAGCAAAGTACTGTAGATTTCAAATAAGAGCAATTGTTAAAGAAAAACTATGATATATCTGTATCATGTGTGAGCAGTCTTGTAGCAACCTCACAACTCAAATAGATAGTATCCATTTAAAAAGGAACATACTCCTTTCTCGAAAAAGGACAAAAACAATTACTGACAAAAGGCAAGTATAAAGCAGAAGCTGGTCTACATGTTCAACTAAGCACAAATCCTAACTAAAACCAATGAGAACACTTTTCCACTGTTTACACTGATATTCAACCAAGATGACAATGGACACAAGCAAACATGTAAACAGTGGGACATGCAACCAATGTCCTTAACATGAATACTTACATTATGTTACAAAATACCAACCTGCTTGGATCAATGCTTACCTTTATACAGCCAATAGGTATGACCTTCCTTGGTACAATTACTCTTCAAAAATGACAAAATATTCTGGGCAATATCTTTCACAACCTGTTATAAAACAGTGACAAATGCATCAAGATCTTCCATGGCAATGCAAACAGCCTTAGATGGTGGGCGATGCTAATGCATGCCTCAAAATTGCAGGTAAATATTCTACTTAAGAAAACATGCGATCTAACGTATAATTTTTTTTAGTACCAAAAGCATGTAACTCTCTCGTAACAACAGTGTTTACGCTAGAGCTCAAAAACTGGGGGGGGGGGGATCTCTCCCCTCCCAATTTTTTTGGAGGGGATTTCAAATTCTAGGGGGATTTCCAGAAATCATAAATCAGAAAAATGAGTGAATTGGTTATTTTTTCTCCATCTAGGCCAGCGAATCGAGCAAGGAGTCAAGTCCCTGCAATTAAATGGTTCGTGGTATTGTATGACTCATTGATTTCCCATTGTTCTTCTGCGTCACAGTCTCACAGACGAGTTCAAGAGTTCCAAATTAACATGATGTAGAGATTTTAAAAAAGTGTGGGCCGCGAGGTTTGCGTGGGAATTTTCTGCAAACAATTATTTTTGTTGCGGGACTTGGACAGTCAGTGCGGGAATCGCGCAGTTGTGCACCTTAGTGTGAAAAATGCTTAACAATCACAAATTTCAAAAATTTAAAGGGTACTCTTCTCTTGTAGTTAGAGAATGGGTCATGAAACTAAGAGGATTTCAAGGTTGGTTACCAATTGGAAAGTCTCGATTCCTATCTAATAAAGTCTCAAAACATGTAAGTTTACTTAGAGTTCTGGCAGGGGTGCCTTTACAGCGGGTATGGGAGAGTAGGGGTTAGAACTGCCCATTTGATATATTCCCTCTGGAAAATTGTTACTTGAAAACGGTACTTCTCAGTTAAAAAGCAATGCTCTGAAGAGCTACAGCTTCCCATCTTTCCCTTTCTTTCCCAGAAAAAGTATGACAATGTCATTGAAAAGAGGCTACTGATGCTCCTAAATATTACATGTGCCATTGTAACTCTTTTTTATCACCAGTCAAGGTGGAATATTAATTACAGCAAACCACCATTAACCAGAGTACACTACATACGTGGACATGACTAGAGCAACACTCACCTTTGTGGAAAATTTGGCATCTTCCAAGTGAGGAATCTCCTCTGTTTTCAACATTTCATATTTTTGTACGATGCCATTTAAATGATAGCACATAACAAGCTCTGGAACATTGCACATGAGATTATCCAGCCAGTAATCCATGCCAGTCAAAACATTGATTGGACTTGTCATATCTCTGTAGATGAAAAGTATTATAAAATTAATATGTACATATAAAAAGGCAACCTGATGCATTAAACTCAGGTTATGTAGTAATGTCTGAGTCAGGTATATACAACAGCAACCTGATGCATTCAACTCAGACTATGTAGTAATGTCTGAGTCAGGCATATAAAACAGCAACCTGATGCATTAAACTCAGGCTATGTAGCAATGTCTGAGTCAGGCTATGTACTAATGTTTAAGTCGTAATAAAGAAAACAAACAACTACACTTGTAAAACTTAAAATGGCATCAAAATTTGAGCAGAAGTTATAAGTTAGAACTATACTTCACAAGTTATCACTGATAATGATAATTGTAACCACAGACATGCTAGTTAAATACTGTAATTACTTTGTTTTACCACATTTATATATCGCTCATTTTGATGGTGTAACCTGTTCAAAAGTGCTTTACAATTAAACAAAAACGTCAGAAGATAGGCACAGTCAAGTCTTAAAGGTTAAAAAAAAGAATATAAACATACAGACTTGACCTAACAAACATGAACCACTGTGGAATGTTAAGTGTCATAAAAAACGATTAACAGCACACACAGATTAAAATTAAACTAACTTAAAGATCATAGAACAAATTAGACAAAAAAAAAAAAAAACCCACAAATTGGAAAATTTTAAAAGAATAAAAAAAGATATTAAGAAGGCCCAAGAGCAGAATGAGGCATATGACCAGCATGTATGGCTGCACTGACAAAACTCAACTTACTTCAAACGAAGGCTTACAGCTGGATATTTCCCTTCTCCAAAGATTGGTAGATCGCTTCCAATTAGCATACGAATATCTTCAAACTCCCACAATACTTGACGTGCAAACTCATTGCCATCAGGCTGTTACAAAAGACATTCTCAATATTAAATATAGCTTAGCATGTCTAGACGATGTAATGTACTTTCCACTATTCAAATTTTCACTACTGCTATTGTGGCATGTATCGAATTAGTATTCAACTGTGACTTTTTTCCACTCCAATTTCTGTATTCAGGTATACTTCCAACTATATCATTTTCCAGTGAAATATAGTGACATGACCTAACAAGGCCACGTTCAAATCTTGTGCATCGATCCAACCAACAACACTCATCTGTAGCCGCTCTCACAATCAGTGCGTCAATTTTCGATGCAGTACGCGCACCGCAGTCTCTCTTGCAAATGCGCATGAACCTGTTATATGTTTCAAGCACACACACGCAAGGAAATTCAGCCTCAAATTTAACGCGCAAACTGCCTACACTGAGCCTGTACATATAGCTCTGTACAAAAATTTCAAACAGCGCCCGCTGGCCTTATTAGGTTCGTTACAATCTTAGGCTTAAGCTGAAAACTCTGAACTTGTTGTGAGTGTATCTCTCGTTAGGAAAATCTGTGGTAAAGATTTATAGCTCGCAAAGAAGATCAAGTCTGCTAAAAGATTTACAGGTACAAACAGATTCACATTACTTTTCTTTGTTTTGCAAAAAGTGAAAAATTTCTTAGAGTGGCCTTGTTAGGTCGTGCCATCATATATGTACAGTCATTGTCTTCATTCTCCCTACTTAAACATATATAATCACCATTGTCTAGGAGCAAGGAAACAGGAGTGAAAAGAGCCAAGCCTCCCCAATTTCCAAATGGGGTTACTTCAACTGTTATCTTAATATTTTACAAGTCGAATTAATATCTAGAGGTGTGATACCTGTTGCATCTCAGGAGGAAAAAGTGGAACTACTGAGCAGTCCTGTTTCTCATCCACAGATGAATCATTTACAGCATCCTCCTCTCCAACACTGAGAAATAAAACAAAGAAGTAAAAGAAGCAGACAAAAGTCAATAAGAATTAAGAGATGCACATTGTCCAAACTGCAGGTTACTTCCATTGCATTTTGTTTAAGGTTAACCTAAAGTCTAAAATTTCAAAAATATATGCTACAAAGCTTGAAAAATGCTATCAATTGGTCCAACTCCCATCTTCACAGGACATTTCTCAGCTGAGTTATAAAATGTTAAAACTTATTTACTCAGTTTAAAATGCAAGATTGCACAATAAGTTGTGATTTCATTCTTGTACTACTCAAATAACTGCCTTTTTTCATTGTGTTTTCAAAAGCAACTAACCCTTGTGCCAAAGTTTGATCAGTATCTTATTGTCAAAGAGTGATTTGGCCATACAAGCTGTCAATGTCAAACATGCTATGCAAGGGAACAGTAAATGTTTCAAGGTCATATAAACATAATTTCAAAAAGAAACAAAAACAGTTACTGTGAGTTGTACAAGAAGGACATCACAAATTATTGCACAATCGACTATTTCGCATTAAGTGAATAAATTACAACATTTTACATCTCAGCAGTGGAGCAAGCTATGAAAAAAGGAGTTGAATGAATGAAATCCATTTTTCAATGTCTAAAATATACATTTCTGTAATTTTAGACTTAAGGTCCTCTTTATATGTCTGCAAGGTAATTAAATACATCCCACAATACTTTGTGATGACATATTATTTTATCAAAATTGAAACCATGATAAAGAAAAACTATTCCCTGCATTGAAATGTATCAAATTCTTTCGTTTCCAAAACCTTAGTAAAACTAACTGACCTGGTCCAACATTTACATTTCTAAACCATGCAGAAATATTCCACGTGTTTCAGACAGAATTAAGATATTCCACAAAAGAAGACCCACCTTAACAAACTGAACTTTAGGAAACTTTTAGCAGCTCATCAAACCACCCACGATAAAGTACAATTGCAACTTGTTTTGGTACTGTAAAATTAACTGTCCTTCCGATAATTTTAACAAGTTAACATCCTTTGACAAAAATAGTATGTATTAAAATATTCTTCATTTTATGTGATCCATCCACATTTCCAAATATAAGTGTAATTTTATATTTATCTCAGATGTGAGGTGCATGGGTCGTGTGTTTATGATTTAAAACTCACACAAAAAGGTTGTACAGGTTGATATCACAAATTTTTAAGTGCCATAGGCACCCATATTGTGAGCGCTGATCAGAGTAGTAGCATGTATCTCTTGACAATACTAACAATGCTAATCTAGTGTGTCTAAATGAATGGGAGCCAAAATTGTTGTGAGCCACACACATGTGCTAGTTACAGTACTACATCAGGTGACAAGTCATGTGGTTTTTACCTTACCTGTAGCATAGGAACTTTGAAAGCAAATTCTGATTTTGAAGCATCTGATTTGTCTTCCTCTCTGTTGTCAGCGTTTGTCCATCTTGCAACACCATCCTCAAAAGCCATTCCTTCACCCAGTTTCTTCCAGTCTTTGACAAAAAAAATGTTGATCATAAAATGAATGTAATGTAATGCCTCACATATACAACAAAGCACAAGTCTAGGCACTTAGAGCTTTAAAATCAATACCAATCCACAATAGGCATGGGTGGACTACCTGACTCTTCTTCACAGTCATGACTCCTGCCAAGGAGTCAAGTACTGACTCCACTTTCCTTGGTATCATGATTCCTGAGAAAATTTTCAATACTGCCAAAATATGCTCAAAAATTGTAGTTTCAAGTTTGCATGTGTGTTGTTTTGCAAGTTTTCACGAGGTATTGTAACAAACTTGTTTTTTTACTCTTTTCTCTTTTAAAACCACAAGTTTCAGCTTTAGTTGGCTATAATGATTCTGAAACATCAATTTTCAGTTCAGTACCTCAGTTTTCAACAAGCCAGCTTAAGCTTATTGCTGTATTCATATTCACTGACAGACCAGTAATTGAAAGTCTACAGCTGCTAAGGTATATGTCCCTGTCTCAGGTATGATGTCCTTTTAGGAGACATGACTCCATTCAGAGTCATGATGATAAGGGCCTTGGGTAACTGATGTCAAAAGTATTTGAGCTGCCTGTGCCTAATCCACAGTATTTGTAGTGAACCAGGCTAAATGGAAATAACATCCATAATTGAGGTAAAAATGATCAACTGTTTCTATGAGAACAAGTTAACAAGTGTTTGATGGCTTTTTCCTACAACTGCGCTTGCTTGTGGTTATTGTATTTCTTTAAGGCCTAAATTATCAAGTAACAAATGTACTTTTACCGAGTCTTATGAATTTGGAGTGTCCTATGATGCGTACTGTATGTACTGGCTAAAAATAAAATAAGTTATTCTACTTCTCTCCTTTTCTAATGTTATATTCATTAAATGTGTTCTTTTTACTTCTTTTTACAACACTATGAGTACTTACTTCTAACTGTGAACGCACTTAACATTTCTGTAAGTTCTTTCCACTTCCACACTTTCAAATTTAAAAGAAAATCTTGTACAATTGGTCTGAATAAATACATAACAAGTCTTCAGAATTAGTCCCAAGACAGTGGTCCAGCTGGGATGGAACTGAGAAATGTTAGTTACACTCCCTCTATCTGGCCCGTCCCCACAGGGGGCATTTCCGGGCAATGCCCCCCTAAAAAATATTTCTGCCCCCCAGATGAAAATTGAAACTGCATAATAATTAATGTGGTGGAATAATTTATGCCCCCCAATCACAAAAATTGCCCCCCATCACAACACTTGCCCCCCCTAAAAATGTGAAGGTGGCTACGGGCCCACCCTCTATAATAATGACTTCAGTAATTCAGTAGTTCTGGTGGGGTCACTGGGTCAGCTGTACCATGAAAACTTTTTCACCTGTGTGTGCATACGTATGACACGCTTGCCTGCTCAGAAGACATGTTTAATACTCTAGCACTACATTGTCTGTCCTTGTGATACCAGTGACATGTGTACACTGGAAAGAGGTACACATAATCTGCAACTGTGCAAAGGTTAGTGGTTGACTATACATGTACATTTTGACCCATGCCATGATGCATTCCATAAAAACATTTCCCAACTTGTCTATTCTTTTCTATTCTCACCTCTGATGTGTGTCTCAGCATCTTTATCAGATCCAGTTCATCCAACAAAAGTGTCTTTTCCACTCTGTGTACTGCCATGCTAACCTGGTTTGTGCTAAATGGTATCTTTAAAAGTTTCTTAATGTTCTACACATAGAAAAAAAACAGAAAAAATTCAGTTTTTCATATTATGCTGCCCTTTGCAAATTGCAAAATGTTTCCTAATGTAATTTAATAGTCACATGTTATTCTCATTCCACTAATAGAGATCTTGACTTTAGCAAGATGGGAGTCCTTGCAATCCATGCGACTTGAAACATTTGGGCAATTAAAAAGAAACATGTACACTGTTACTATACACAAACAAATACTACCATGTATATAGGCTACTGTATCTAGTTTTTCCTTCATTTTCTACCCAAGACATATAAACATTACAATAGGATTGTTTTAATTATATTTTGCATTTACACTGCTTCCACATCAACCCTGATCAAAAATTAACTGCCAAAACAGGCAATTCCTCCTGATGGCTGCTGTTAAACACAGCAACCAAGTGACATGTTACTGTACAGTGGGAAATTTTAACAGGGTTTAATTTTCGTGCTTTTTGAGACCAAGTGATGAATCGTGAATTTAAGACCCACCAAAATACTTCCGTTACTCTTTACAAGACTATGCTGGTTGATCCTTACAGGTGCAACAGTGAATTCTCCACTCTGAAAATATGTGTATAAGTTACAGAATTGTGAAAATTAGTCTCGCAGAAATTTTCAGGTATACAGCAGAGCTCACTATTTAATATATGTATGGTGAAAGCCAATCCCTCTATAGAGAACACAACATACCGTATTATGCATGATTTGAACCAGTAACCCTTTGATCTGGGGTGCTCAAGTATTTTGGCCTAGGGGCTCTTTTATCTTGAGCTTCTGACTGATAATTTTGCTTTCTCATTTAAACTTGGGACCTCTTAAATCTTTCACAGGCCATTCTACAGCTTGTCATGGGCCACAAAGGGCCCAGAGACTTCCACCTTCCAAATCTGACGTTAACATTGTGGTCTGATATTTTCCAACCTACCTCAGATGCTGTAATGACATCAACCTCTCCCACCTGCTCTGGCCTTTGTTTTGCCATTCGGAAACTGAAATAGAGGACAATGGTACAATATTTTAAATAGAACTATTTCTACGAATTATCACAGCTTTGTGTTTCTGTGACAAACTAAAGAAGTTTCTTTACATCAGATGTTGGTTTCAAAAGAAGATTAAAAGCTATATTAGGTGACATTTGTAATAAAGGTTTCCTTCATTTCCTTTTACGTAAAATCAGATTACCTTGAAGATTTCTAGTGTTGAACTGATTATCGGTATTCAACGACGGCTCCCCATGTTCTTCCTTTATTTTTACGGGTAAAATGTAGCTTTAAAGTGGATATTATCTAACTGATATTTATCACCCAGATTCATGGAAATGGTATGCTATTTGAGTATAGTTGAAGACAAGGTCCAATATTTCACCCCATCAAAAGAAAGTGACACTTACAGTAGTTTAGTTGTGGTGCCCAGTGGCCTATGGTCTGTAGGCAGACTGTTCATTGCCCAAATATTGGTATCAGCCAATATTGATACTTGAAATATCGGCATGGGTAATATCTGCTACTTGTAATATTGGTACAACACAAAAAATTGCCACTGCTGTACAGCTTGAAATGAAAACTCACTTGATTTCATTTCTTCTGTTCATATTAAACTGAACGTACATTTTTTTTTAAGTTTACTTGGATAATCTTAAAAAGTCACCTTGAGAATTCTCCTGATCCGCCCTTAACCCAGGTATTCCGTGCATCTATGGGTGTGCCGCTCTTTAGCCAGTTGGATGGCGGTTGGTGCAGGTTGGTGTTTAGTTCTACTCTTGAGAATGTCTTTGGAACATTACCTTGTGAGGATTTCAAGACACATGTTACTGTTGAGTTGATCTTATCCACCTCTTTTTCCTAAAATCAAGAAAAGTAAAATAACGAATAAGCAATTTACAAATGTTCCATTTCAACTGATTTTGCACAGTTTACAGCTGCCTCACAATAAAGATGAATGGTCTCGAGCATTGACGTTGACATATTAACATCATAACAAATTTCTTCGTCTTAACTCTTACATGTCACAACGATTGTAAACTATTTTCACACTGTTCCAATAGGGGTGTCCTTAGACTATCCATACAATATATATTCATATAGGCCTATGGAAAAAGACCTGTAACAAGTTGACACTGACAAAGATTTATTCCTTATCTCTATATTTACTTAAAGGTCTGGATTTTACCTACATCATGAATAAACATGAGCTACTTATGCAAATTTGTGATGTACAGAGAGGGACCTGTCAACTGAGTGTAATGTTATTCTTTGTTAGTTAAGCCTTCATTTCAAGGACAGCTGTAATTTTGGGATGCCTTGAGGGGACAATTTTGGAAGTAGCTATTTAGTTCTTTGAAAATATTCACATTAAATACCAAACTAGAAACTAGCTATTGACTAATTTACAGATAATTTATAAAGGAATAACAAAAGAAAAACAGACACTGTGCAACACTCCACATCATATTTTGCATAGCTAATGAACAATTCCCGCAAATGGTTAAACTTTGAAGAGAAATACTGTATCTTGAGAACAGGAAAATATATTTTAATAATTAGAATGGATTTTTGTTCAGGGGATCTTAATCTAGCTTGATTGAGTAGAACAACTGAATTTATTACATGTCCACAGACCTTTAAACCTGACATTCCATTTCTACAATTTATGACACCTTAAATCAGTTGACATCAATTAATTTGTGATGAGTTTGAAGGAAATAATTTGCATGACAATCTTTCTAATTAGCATCATTACTCATGTATCACTTCCTATAGTTACCAAAAATGTGAGAAATTGCAGTTTTTGTGGACAGGGTGGCATATCATTAATTACCCTATCATTGCCATTTCAGTTGTGTGTCAGATACATGCAGAATCTCTTATTTTGACCATTTACCATCAAGGTGTGAGTAAATCTTAACAGGTGTGAAAAAATATAAATTTTGTGAACCAAATCAATAAGCCCCTTTAAAGAGTAAATTAAATTACTTACCATCTTCTCCCCTTCAGAATCTTTAACTTGCTCCTGGTAATCTGTACTTTCAGCCATCTCTCTGTCATGGTTGACTTTGCAAAAATGGTGTTATCTAATTATTTCTCCAACTTCCTGCCAATATCTGTCTTAAATGATGAAGGGATTAACCTTGTGTTGTAAGTTCCGTCTAACAATGAAATGCAACGAGTTAGAAACATGTAGAGATGCACATGCACCTTTCTGTACAAGAAATAACAAAACTGTTCCAAAGTAGCAGGTTGCATTTAAAAGTTTTAAAGGTTGTTAGACATGACAATAACATATTTGGGTATTTGATGTAACCAGAATGCAAAAATGCATTGAGGTTTCGATGATGCATACTGTATATGTTTTATTTGCAATAATGCCATGTTATC
>WURT03597373.1:0-20552 GCA_009936505.3 Holothuria glaberrima
TTGACTGTAATTTGTGAAGTATTACGTTATTTTAAGTATTGTAAAGCGCCTTTGAATAATGTTTTACTAAAGGCGCTATATAAATGTAATATAATAATAATACCTAACTATGAACCGAATTGCAAGATCAATTTTCTCAGTTCACTCCTATATCCAGTAATTATTTCGTTCTTATATTTAGTTAATCTTCTAACAAGAAAGCCAGTGGCTTTGTGATTTCCCACAAAAGTGTATCTCAAACAAAGGCAATAGAGATCATCGTCCCTCATAAAAGTCTGACAAGACAAGTGTGAGCTGAACTGAAAATTCAATTGTAAAGTAGCCTAATGATGTTCACAACATTTTCAGTATTCGACCCTCTGCTGATCTCAAACAAAATATAACAAGGAATATCTACCCCTATGATGGGTTTACATACCATCTTTGGGCTTCATTGAAGATTACAAGTTATGCTGATTTCAAGGTTTTGGTAGGTTTGACCTCAGTTGACCTCTGATGAATTGACTTTTACCTCCACCAAAAATCAAAGTGATCGTCTAGCTTTCATGAAGATTCTAGATTCCAAGGTAGACCTGAAGTGAATATTGAATTGGTTATTTATGTTGATTTTGAGATTTTTGCAAGTTTGACCTCTGTTGACTCAGATGACCTTTGACCTCTACCAAAAACAAAAGGGATCATCTCCTTTTTATCGAAAACTTCAAACTTACCAAATATGAGTTTGATCAGAGTTGCATTACCAAGTCACAGTGTTTACAAGGTTTTCCAAAATTTGACTCCTGGTGACCTCAGATTAACTTTGACCTCTTATCTAATGAATTGGGTTCATTTCCACACTATGGCCTACCTTCATACTAAGTATCAGATTCACCCTATTTTCCCCCACTGAGAAAACCTGATTACAAGCCCTGTCACATACACACAAACATACAATCATACCCACGCAGGGTTAATCACATGGATTCCTCAGCTATGTCAGAAATCAATAATATGAATTTATTTTACAAGATCACTTGTTAACACCATTACTCCATCCTTTAGTCTCTGCAGAAGAATGACTTTCTTTTACGTGTTAGGCTCGTAATAACTTTTCAGAGATGAACAAGCACTTTAATAAAGTACTAAAGGTGTGGGGATTCTAAGCTTTAGAATAAATAGCTCATTTGACGGAGCTGCTTCAAGTGCACCTACCGTACTGTTACCAGCTTGGCCGGAGCAGTATCCCTACGTTTTTGTCAATGCTGTTGGCAGGAAGTTTCAAAACAGGAGGATTTTAAGTTGCTTTGAGCAAGTATAACAGCATGTTGCATCTAATATTCACTGTAATCATGTTTGGCAACAAACATACTTGAAATAACTCTTTCATAACTGACATGTCAGAACAAAAAAAAAACCGTTTTACCATACGTTAACTACTCAAAACTTCTATAGTTCTAAGGAATGTAAAGAAAATAGTCTAAACATATTAATGTAGATATATTACAGGGCTCTCTCAAGCTATGTTATGAACACTCTGGGACAAATTATCACACTCCTCATTTTACCTTCTATATGCAGTAGTTACATTTTACTTGTTAATTCTGACGTTATTCTGGTTCACATGATTGATCATGTAAACCATGTAAAATTATTTCACATAATCACATTTTAACTCATGTGCTGTCTTCTTTAGTCTTTGTAGATGAATCACTCTCTTTTAGGCTCTTAATGACTGTACAGAAAAGAGCAAACTCTCACAAATTATCAGCCTTTAAATTGGCTCCTACCGTTTTGCAAAAAATGTAAATGTAAGAAGCTTTAAAGTTTTAAATCAACAAGTCAAAACGAAAAACAAATGCAACAGAAAAAGCAAAACAAAACCCCAACACTTAAAATATAAATAAAGCACTAACAACTTTTCTTATGTTTTCAAAAATCTACTAAAATTCCTTTTAAAATATGAGGAAAATGTTCTATACGAACTAATTTCAAGATTGTACAGTTCAAAGCTTGTAAACTTCTGACAGCAAAAGCCCCTGTGACCCATTATGTTGTATGTGGTATGCAGTGTCCATAACATATTTTTGTTTTAAAACAATAATATGTAGCTTTAACGAATGAACTGCAATATTATTGGATGTCAAATGTGACAAAAATCTGTTGTTGTTGCTATTTTTGTTGTTGTTGTTGTTGAATAACCCGGTTGCCAAGACGAGGTATCAATGGATGTGGTCAATCCTTGTTGGATATGTTGCCACAAAACTGCTCCACATTTGTAACATCCTGGATAAATTGAAAAACAAACAGAATAAGGTAACAACATAAACGGAAAAAGTGAAATATTGTAAATTTGCTGACATGCAGAGTAAGGGGTTTTGGCTTTGACTGAACCGAGCATTCACATTTAAATGAATCTCTCCATACAGTTTTTACAGTCTTTCATGGTAATAAAATTGAAATCCTCTTTTAGAAGGCTTCCCACATGTCTGAGTAGTTTTTCGTATGGAGATCTTGCTTACTACAGGGTTTTTGGAGTTTGATGTAACAGCTGTCCCCTACAAAACGTCATTCTCACTTGTCAATTGTTCCAAATCATAGAAACTTCTATGATTCCTTACCGAAAGAAAATAGTACATTTCAAGTTATTCAATTTCACCTGGTGTACAGTCGATGATATATACTACTTTTACAAGTTTATGCGGTTTGACGTCTGTTAGTCTTAAATGACCTCTGATCCCCCTAAACACAATAGAATTCTTCAACTTAACTGCCTCTACAAGCAAAGTATGAGAATTATCGAAGTTATCTGTCTTGAGATATTGTCTTTAAAATGACTTCCAGTTAAACCTCAATAATCTCATATCACCTTCAGCTTCCACCAAAATACTGTCCTTCTTAACTTTATTCAATGCAGACCATTAATATGCTATGTAAGGGATCCCTTACAATTACATTTTTGAGATAACATGTTAACGAGGTTTTAACAATGAGACTTCTGGAAACCTAGTGTGACCATAGACCTCCAACAAAAGAATACTGTCCTTAAATTTAACACAGGGTATCTGCATGCCAAAGTATGAAATCCCTTAAGGAAATCTTTAAAATATCGTGTTTATGAGATTCCTTACTTCTGACTCCTTAGTGACATTTAACTTTTGCTTAAACAATAAGGTTCTTGTATACAATACATGGCATCTACATGCCATGCATGAGATCCCTCACTGTAACCTTTTTTTCGATATGGTCTTTACCGGCACTTTACAAGGTTTCATATTTTCACTTCTGGTGACTTCACGTGAACTTTGACCTCCCCAAAAATATAGTACTTCCTATTTACTTGAAAATATATTGAACAGTATTCTAAGTAACATTCGTTCTTAAATTGAAATATTTTGTTTACAAGCTAAGCATTACAAACACAGGCATGCACCCACCCACATACAAACACAGTGACTCATGCATACGCTAGCCGGCATAATTAAGCATGTTACCAGTTTTATATTTTCCAGCTATAAAATTGTTCTTACCAGCTTGGCTTCATAGTACTCACACTAAGCAAATGATTGCCACTTTAGTGAAAATCTGGTATTTGCTAACGTAGTCAGGTTTTCCTGGTATGAACTATAGAACATTCCCTGAAATTATGTTAAGCTGATGAAGGTAATCACTTACTTCACATCTATGAAATCAGCGGAAGAAACCCAAACTGTATACAGTCCTGAGTTTTTCATAGATTTCCTTCAAGACAGCAATGGAAGCAAGCGGCAGCCTTGGAAGGCCACCTTTTCCCTCATCTGCAATAAAAATATTGGTAACATAGATAAGACACAGAAAATGAGCAGCAATTCAACCAGTGGCGTACCCAGGATTTCTCTCAGGGGAGCAATGCAATATGATGTGCCCGGTGGTTGGGAACGGGTTGTCCCACTACCCTTTGAAATTTTTTGAAAGATTACGTCTCCTTACATGCAATCTGGTGCATTTTGTGGGCTACCAACAAGGAAATAAACTTCATGTAAAAACAGTTAAGTATTTTTAGGAACCCCCAAAAACCAGCATCAGTGGGGAGGGGGCATGGCCCAGTGACCCCCCTGAGTACGCAGCTGAATTCAACACCACTACTGTACAATGTATTTTATACACAAAGTGCTGTGGCTAATTAGATGGAGGTGGTAACATTTGAAGGAATGAAGCTACACAGATGGGAAGCCTGAGGTTAATCCCTAATTAAGTTACAATAATCTACGTTTTAGCCATTTGAATACACCCTTTCAAAGGAACCAATTTTTTTCAAAATTGTTTGTCAACCACTTGAAACGAAATTGTATAGATAATACGCTCTTACACTAAGTTTGGGTCACTAAGTCTCATGAAATGTGTGCCCTCCAAAGCATGATCCGCATCTGAGCATTTTGTGTGTTTGCACTCTGTAGGAACTCAATCAAATGTTTTCTATTTGCTTACGGGCATACGAAATCGCTGCAACCCAGTAAAATAATATAATGAATTTTCATTGCATATCCGAAAAAGGTTTGCTACCTCATTTCAGTGAGTGCATCTTAAAAGAAAAAGCCAGATTATTCTGCTGAATTAACCATCTGAAAATTATTTTACTTTTTTTTACTGGACCCTTAAATTCCAACTGGACCTTTGAAATGTTTTGCCAATTACCATTACAATACCATACAATCAAGAGCTAAAAGCCCCTTTTGCTCCCTTACACTTTAAGATAGCAAATAACTTCGCTACCCCTAGGGAGATAGGTGAACTGTTTGCACAGGAGCTTTATGAATTTTTACGTACCAAAGACGATTTTCTGAAAGTTGATAATGAACGCGCGTATATTGAAAATCAACCAAAATCTCTTAAAAAAGCTCGCAAATTGAAAAACTCGCTAAGGAAAAAAGCATTTGGCAAAGACGGAAATGATAATGACAGAAAGGAATTCAAGAAAGCCGTAAAAGCTAACTACCTGATTAAAGTAGCGCAAAAAAGGAAAAAACAATAGAGACACGTTGCACGAAGAGAACCTATATCAGAAGAATTTTTGGAAATTTGCCGGTAAATGTATTAATGGTACCCTTGATCAAAAACCAGAGCAGGCAACGTATACAAAGGTTACTTCTGATCAATACCATCCGCAAAAAATGGTTTCCCACGATCGCTAGACCTATCTTAGTTAAATTGGTTTCCACATCTTCCAGTTGAAACGATTGATACTGCTTACCAATTTGATTCAATCTGGCCAAAAGACATCCGGGCTGTTATTAACAAGAAAAATGTCACTTCAGCCCCTGGCTCGGATGGGATTATGTACGGTTTTATAAAAAAATTACCTAGTACTCATCTCATTCTGAGTACACTGTTCAGTAAACTTCTTGAGTGGGGAGATCCCTCATATTCTTGGTCGAGCAGTTCAGTTGTTTTGATTTACAAAAATGGTGAGCCATCTAAGCCGGAAAATTTTAGGATGATTGCCTTGACATAATGTGTCGCCAAAATTTATCATCAGATTTTATCAGAACGTTTGACCAATTATGTGATAAAGAATGGTCTTATTGACCCCGAAACTCAAAAGGCTTTTCTTCGTGGTATAAATGGTTGCCCGTGCACACAATGGTGATGAGAGAACTAACTGACCACGCAAACGCAAAAAGTGGACGGCTCTTGTTACTTACTTTGATTTAGCAAATGCTTTTGGTTCCGTTGAACCAGGGAGCTGCTACTTGGACAAGTAGCAGCTCCCTGGTTGAACACTCTCTGATTATTTACACCTCTCAGAGAAACGTAGTTTCAGAAGCGGTTGTTCGATACGTGACTCGCCTTTACGAACGTCCTAATGGGATAGTCAAGGGTCGTGCGTGGTTCTCTGAGCCTTTTCATTTTAGACGAGGTGTGTGTCAGGGGGACCCACTTTTTCCGATCATCTTTTTAATGGTGTTCAACCCAATAATTCAACACCTCAAGATCATGGAACCGACGTATGGCTACACCAAATATACTACGCTTTCTTTAGCAAATGACTTTTGTTCAATTCCCACTCACCAAAAAATCACCAAAGGTTGATGAATGAAATAGCTAACATAACTTCCACCATGAATTTGTCCTTGAAGCCAGTCAAATGCAAATCGCTGTATATCTGTAGTGAAAAAACCCACGGAGGTTGAATTCTGTATTAGTGATAATAAGCTGCAGTCTGTTAAGGATGCGCTCGAAAAGTTCCTCGGTGTTCGTATAATTTTTACCAACAAACCTAGTGAGCACTTTGAGGTGGTGAAATCAAAACTTACCTCGATGTTTGAGAATATCAATTAATTACTGATTCAAACTTTGCTTATGACCTACGTCCTTACTGACTCTCAGTCTGGGACCTTCGATCATATTCACACCAATGCGATCAAAATGTGGCTTCAAATGAAACCCCCTGGGCCCACTCCTGCTATACTCTTTAGCCCTGATGGATTGAACATGAAACGCATCTCTGACATCTATCTTGAAAGCCAGTCTCTTCTGTATGGTAGGTCAATGACCCTTGCTGATGAGGTAGTTAAAAGTGCGTTTCAATCCAAGCTCGATAGTGAATCTAAGTGGACTCAAAAAATAGTAGCCTCTGTTTTAACTGACGCTACTTCAAAGAAATCGCCTCCTTCAGAAAAATGGACCACTATCAAAAGCTCTATCCGGGACATTTTGAAACAAGCTCGGACTGATTATTGGAGAGATTATATACGGCTACTTATTCAACAGGGGAGATTCCTTGAAGTCACAATCCGACCTGACTTGGTGTTCCATAATTTATGATCGTCCAAGAGAGGTCCTGTCCTTTGCTGTCCTTCGGCCATCGACTTTCTGCCCACTCTTCCCAACCTGAAATGCTGGAGTAAAAGGAATAATGCTCGCCGCCCGCTTTGCAAAAATAACGAAAATTTATCCAACATTCTCAATACTTTCGAGTGGCTCTCACTCAAGGCAGGTACACCTGGAGACATGATTCGATTCTGAATCACATTGCTGAGTTATTGAGGGCATCCTCTAAAATCCCAGTGTAAAGGTCTACGCGGACATTAAGGATACTACCACCTCTGCTCGTATATACCATCTCACTTACTCCCCACTTCTCAACACCCCGACTTGTTTCTGTACAACGAATCCGAAAAAATAGCCATAATTGCCGAACTTTCTGTGCCAATTCAGCAAAATATGAACAAGGCTCACGATTACAAGCAAAACAAATATGCTGGGCTTCTTTTTTATCTGAATAAAGGCGGGGTAAAAACTAGTCTCGTGTGTTTTCAAGTTGGTTAGTAAGGACAATATCTTCCGCATTAGATCCATTTTTAACAGGCTATCAAGGACATTTCTAGGTTAGCTCCGCTGACCTCACATGCAATATGGAACTGTGGGGGGGGGGGAGTCTGCGTGGAATGACATTGCAATAATTAATTTTTCTTAGGTTTTTTTCGTATTTTTTGTATGTTATTGGTTAATCTTGTTTTTTATTTGTCTGTTACACCCTGCGTTGACCAGTGCTGGTGGTCTCCACAGGCATGTTGGCCATGTCCTGGGTTTTATGTTTGCTTTTTAACCTTGTTTGTAAATAAAGTAATAAAAAAATAAAAAAAAAATTAAAAAAAATATAACTTGGGTGAGATTTGCTATTCTCTGGAAAGTTGTGTATTGTCCTAGCACTAATCAGTCTGTTAACAATCCAAAACATAACCTGCTAAATGAACCAATCCACAGGAACTTTTCATTGCTTTTTTTAATTTAATTCTTGCTTTGTTTTCTACCTCATCTCACATAGAAAGATATTGCCCATTTGCATTTAATGCATTCATCTTATGGTGCAATACAGAAAAACTGACACATGGTGAAAGTTGACACATAATTTTCATATTGCAAATTCTTCAAAATACAACATAACAAACAATATAATCGTATAAAGCTCATCTGCCAGACATAAATTATATAATTTTTTTAAATTTCTTGTTAACTAGTTATGCAATGAGAGCAAAATCAGATCAAGCAATTTACCAAATCTTTTTTAAGTTTTGATTCAAACAAAAAGAACATTTGCCTACCCTAAAATAGTCCCATACCCTTAAATATTGTCGTCAAACACCTCTTATTGAAACACAGACGTTCAAATGTCCCTTGACTCTTTCATGACCAGTAAGGTGGGTCCCTGCGCTGTATCAAAACAGAGTAATTAAACAACAGTGCACTGGGGTATAAGCAGGTCTGAGGCCTTGAGAAATTCCGGCAATTTTCTGATACACTACAAGTATTTTTCAGGATAAAAGGGCTCTGCTCCCAAGCAAAAAAAGTCTTAAATGCCCACGTTCTGCAGTAATTCTTTTTATGTTATCCTTTAGAACCCTTCTACAGAACAATTCTTTTAACCTTGTTTTTATCCTTCCAAATTTGAATTCCACTTTGTAAACCCTGTACTCTCTTTTTTGTACCTCGTCATCAACTTATCATTTTATTCAATCAAGTCAGTTTTTTGTTATGCACTTGTCTCTCAGGCCTCACTGTGAGAATTAGAGAAAGAGCTGAATAAAAAGTACCTTACATGGTCAAACATTTATATTTTTTCTCACCACGGCTGGGAAGAACATTCCTAGGAAGGAACTTCACTCAAGTCCAACACTTATCACATTTTCAGGTACAAAAAGGGCCAAACTTTCCTCTAATTACCACAAGTTCCTATCAGATACCACACATTTGAAGACGGAGCCTAATTCACAGCTTCCCAACTTTTTCTACCTTAAATTTCTCACATTATTCCACTTTTTCAGGGTTTTTAGCACATGTAGAAGGCCAATTTTAAAACTTAAACTGCATTTTTTTTTATATAAATGCAGAGTATTTTCAACAATAAAACGCAGTGTTCATGAGAAGCGTTTTTTTTTTGTATTTATAAACTGTATTCCTAAACATAGGGTAGTATGGATAACATCTTTTTATGAATCTTGTAGTCTACTGTCCATCCATTTTTTTAGTCATATTATGTACTCCTCAATCATTGATCCGTATAGCACTTTTAAAAAACATGTTCAAGAAATCTCATGTTAAGAAAAACTGCCTTTAATTAATTTCCAAAACATGTCCAAAAATAGCACGTGAGCGATGCCATTATGTTTTATCAAACGTTCTAACAAGCTGAGCTTAAATTTCTTTTCTGAGAATTTGTGAGAAGTTCACTTTTTTGCTAAATAGAATGTATTTTTGTTCAATTGTAACATAGTTAAATGCTATGCCAAGGTCAATACACGCCGTCTTGCATAGGGAGATGGAAATGTTGGACAATCTGCGTACTTGGTATAGCAGAGGTAAAAACAGAGAACCTTCCAAAAGAAAAATATTTTAAGACAGGGATAGTGGATCGTTTTCATGATTGATATATAAATTTGTTACTTTTTCAAAGAGGAAAACCTTAAGGTTTGTTGGAGGTGGAAGGCCATATGGGGTCATCAAAGGTAAAACTACGAAAAGGTTAACTAATTAGACAGTGGGAGGTACCTTCAAATTGTTTTCGTCGTTTCGTGACTAACGAAAAGAATGGGCTGAATTTTTCTGTATTGTAAAAATAAAATTATAGAGAACAACATTTATAGCATTACTGTTACAGTAAAAATTCATATTTGAATTACCTAATCTGAACACGTGCAAAGGATGCTGTGACTATAGCATGATTATAGATGCTTATAGATTAGTGGATCGTTTTTTTTACTCAGACGGTCAGGATTTTTATCCCTTCTAGTACTTTTTCCATTTTCATTGATTTGTTATTCAGTTTTTGGTGAATTCGCAGATCATATGATTTAGCAGAGGTCAAATGGTGAAAAAATCGTACCAAAAGATGTAGTGAAGAAGTATATATTTGAGGGATAAACCTGGGTGGTAACAAAGCACCTTCCCCCTTTTCGTAGGGAATCACTAAGCACTTGGGTTTTCTTGTTCTCTGATAGTGTTGTTCTCCCACATTCAGTATTAAATTCACATACTGTCGTGGGCGAATATACTATCGAGCCTTATGTGATGGGGGGGGGGGTTAACGACTTCCCCAAAAAATAAAACCGGAATTTTTCGCACACTCCCAGTGCGCTCAACATGTTAATGTACAGATCATATAGGTAAGCATCGGTTGTTATATCGCAATGATCGTATGTCACTTACATACAATCGTTTGCCGTGTTATTACACTTCCATATTCGTTATTAACTTATTTTTCTTTCAGTAAGTGTCTGAAAAATTCCCAGCATTTTGCCCGAATTTTCAGTGGGGGCTGCAGCCCCCAGTCACCCCCTCCTACGCCTATTTTTACTGTGTCACCGTACGAATAACACCGCGTGTACGCTACGTGCAATCTAAGTGTGAGGTAAATGCTTGTCAAGACGGTAGTTAGTTACCTGAAGCAATCAAATAAATTTCAAATAGTTTTTTTCTCTGGCATGCTATTTGTGAAAAAGAAACAAGAAAGATGTTGGGTGTTGGGTTAAAGAATAGCGACTGTTAGAAATTTTGTTGATGGAAGGGGAGGAGAAACTATCTTGAAATGACGCCCAATATGAATGCATATGATCAGTTTAAGTATGTCCCAAAAATAAATACGTAACATTTGTTCAATTGAAAGAATACTATCGTCCATACAAAAACCAATCTCTTATCACATGTTAATATACAAATAATGAATGTTTATGGGTGTGATAGTATACAAAAAATCATGAGTTGAAAGATTGAAAGTTCTATTCAACGAGGCGAACCCGATTTGAACATAATGTTCATCTTTCAACGAATAAAATTATTCATACTATCATGCAAATGGAAAACATTAGTTATTTGTTAAAGTAACACCTAACTTCCTACATAGGCCAGATTTTGGTCAAAAAACAGGACCAAACGCCGTGCGTTATTCTAGACTTAACCACGATGGATATACCCACGAGTGTGCAATAGGTCCAAATAACCCATGGTTTGTGACCACCAATCTTTTAATCAGCCGTAAGGGAATTATTAAGGTGTTACATAATAGACCTTATATATGGACGTCATGCGACGTCATTTTGGGAGTAAAACAATGAAGCGCATGACATGATTCCAGTAGACTTCGCACGTGCGTGTAGTAGACTTACGGGCGTATCCGTTTGGTTGACAAATCAGCTGTCTGCACGTGTAAAAGTAACTTGCATTGATACCGGCTCCAAACGAGGGAGCTCTTTCTGCTCGATGACGTCATATGCAAAAGGTCTGTTCCGATGAAGGAAAACGATTACTTGCATATTTTCAAGGACGCAATTGCCCCTCCTTCTCCTGCGCTCCTGTGGAAATTCATTTATTAGTTCAAAGGGTAACCTTGTCATAAAAATTAGGATCCTTTGGGGATAATTCTTCTAAGTTTAGACCTCATTAGAAGATATTTTGTAAATTTCAGAAATTGTAGACCACCCATACATTTATAATTTTCAACATGATTGGATGGTCAATAATAAAGCTAAATCAAATAGCTTTAGTTGTGGTTGGCGTCTTATCTTTGACACCTACAGTTCCAATTTGGTTCTACTAGGAACTCATACAACCTCCACTTGTAAAAGCTTGAAACCTTCTATGGACCAGGATGAACTATTGTGTGGATATCTGTAAACTTTCTAAAGGCCTTAAGCCTTTTCACTGAGAAAAATGGCACAGAGGTGTCAATCCCTGTAAGATATATTAAAGGAAATAAATTACCCTTTCCAACAAGAAGAAGAAACCTGATTTCATGAATTAATGCTTGAGAATCCTCTTCCACAGCCGATATAACTGCGCAAGAAGACTATCACGCTATCGGGTAGGGTTGAAAATAGACCTTAAGTTGGCGCAAAGATAATCTCTATCTGGACCTTTTGAGGAACCCACTGTAGTTAAGTTCTCAGTAGTGGTTTGAGAAAGTCTGCAGTAAAGAATATCATGGTTTTCCCTTGGCTAGAGGCTTTGGATGGGGGTCCCTTGATGTAGAGCGAGTATGGCACCCAAGGGGCTAAAGGAGTATGGAGGTCGGAGTTCCAGGGGTTCCAAATGAGGTCCACGACACGAAGTCCAGGAAGCTCTTTGCGCAAATGACAGATATTAGAAAAAAGGCATGATTTGTTTACCTAGTTTACATATTCAAAAATGGATAAAGCAAGCTGATGTAGTTCAATTGAGTAAGAAGACGGTTATACGTGACCCTTGCCAAGTGTATGGCAAGAAATTGTTTTGTTTTACTTCGCTATTCAAAAGTACACCGCACTAATGTTTTCTCCCATTTTTCCATGGGAAGGGAAGAGGTTAGGCTCGTCTTAAATTCCTCCCTACTATAGGACTGAAGTATTTTCTTGGAACAGTCTGAAGATGTTACGTTTGTAGGCTAAAGCCAATAATTTTCGCCCTGGAAGCCCATGAATTCTCCTCCACCCCAGTAACATCCCCGCTTGAGAGTGGTGATAGATACTTTCAACATTTAAATTTCAGTTTGAAATATACAGATGCTCTGCAGTCGATACATAGCCACTCGAATGCTTAGCAATGCGTTACAAAGCAAATTTACACATTTGAAAACACTTGGAAGGAAATGTTCTTCAAAATTTTCTGCGCTAGAGCTTCAAAGGCATATATGTAGGCCTACGGTAGGTTGAGTTGTTATTGTCCATTTGTGTAACACGTTAGATAATGACAAAAGTGCCACGCCATTAATAAAAGTATGCACCGTAGGAAAATACATTTGAACTACACTCATCTTGAGAATAGCATATATATTACGGATAGTCAAAATGGGGCTTTTGCACAAATAAACATGTTAGTATTCTTGTTGATTTGGGTACCTCTAAGTTCGTCACATGATGGAATTGCTAACTGTTTTTACATTGTACAAAGAGAAGGCAGATAACCGTAACTTACTTAAGAAATCAAAGCCTTGTATTTTTTTGCGTACATATCCATATTAGCTGAAACTATCGCTAAAATATTGCTATAATATTGTCGGCACTTTATTTTTTCCAGTCATTTCAAAATTACACGGTTAAGGGTTTCATCGGGATCTGATGGCTCCAATGACAAGCCATACTGCAACGTGTAGTCTTGAAGGCCTCAACTCATTACAATCATTTTATGCATTCTAGGCTATTTTGGACAACCAAAACGAATTTGAAATTCAGTCACATAGCCAGAAATCAAATCCTACATTGTATCGATATTTCTTGCAATTTTTTCAGGAGTCGGCTTAACATATTTTTGAGTAGTCTAGAGAAAATATTTCAACCATTTGCAATTTTTAAGGGAAAAGGCTACACAATCTGTTTGACAGCACAGAAAGGTGTCTTGGACATTTGCCAAAGCAATGCAAAAGTTTTAGGAATTTTTTGTGGTTCCGTTGTCACTATATTGACAATAATACATTTTACCAGAAAAGGTTGATTCCTTTATTTCTAGTCGCTCACAGAAATTCCCACCAGACAAAACGTTTTAAGCGGGAAGCGGGACAATTTTCGTGTGGCAGTCGAGCAAACAGAAGGGGAGCCGCGGTTTAAATTAGTACCTTGGAAAACCCTGCACTTTTGCCAACCAAAACTAACACCAAAATCATTTAGATATAGTAAGAAAATTATTACTGTGCCTTTGTCCAAAAATCTATGCTTGGCGCCCGGTTTGTTCATTCTATGAAGGCGAAATATTCCCCTTCTTTTGTGAGTAGTGGTTCAGGTAGAAAGTATGCCAGTTTCTGTGAACAAAATAAGGAAACGGTCGCCCCGACTTATGCTGCTTTTGTAATTACACACAAAGGTGTTACTTCACAGCAATGGAAACTAAGTGCTTCAGTTGGTTTGAAAACAAAATGAATTTACGGCAGCTTTTGTTGGAAAACTAACAATGAACACCTCTTTAAGAATTGCATTACACTGCATAATTGTTTTCGATACACTGTATACAGGCGCCAGTAGCTTCTAAAAAGTGTGAGGGGAAAGGAGGACATGACCTTGATCAGAATTATTTCAAGCGCGAATAGCGAGACAGTAGAACGTAGTGTCCTGGGTTCACTTAAGGTAACACGAAACTTTTGGAAACCAGATTTTTTTTTAATGTTGTAATCTGAGGCACTTTCATATAATTTTAATTCAGTTAGTGAGTTTCAGTTTCAACCATTTTTGAGTAAAACTGCTTTTTGCCAGCTATATTGCAAGCTGTGGAATCAGAAATGGGCCTGCAAAAGGGCATAACTGCATAATTAAATTCTCAAAACGATTTTCACCAATGCACAGCACATTTACGTTCCATAAAAACGCAGCTCTACGTGAAGAGCTTTGGAAGCTGTCTATGGATTCGTCCATGTTTTAAAGGAGACATAACTTTAGTGAAAATAGGTTTGCTCATTTAAGTAACGCATGTTTGACTGCATCCTGTACCTTCTAATGATTGTTTTGTTTTCTTATTATTGTTTTATTATCGTATGTCCTTCATTTGGCTAACGTTTTTCATATATTCACGAAAGTAACAACCTGAATAAGCTTCCCCGTAAAGTTGACGGTACACAATAAATGCACAATTTTTGAAGCCAGAATCTAACTACGAGTAATTTTAAAACTGTGATTTCTCTTTTACTTGTAGTTAAATCTGTGATCGATTACGCTTAAATACATTTTATCTGGCAGGCTTTCATTTCTTCATTTGAATGCAGAATAAGCTAAAATCCAGCTCCTATAAGAGAACGTGCTTTTAGGTTTCTATTCAAATCTTCACAACAGCTCTCTGG
Source organism: Holothuria glaberrima (assembly GCA_009936505.3). NCBI lineage: Eukaryota > Metazoa > Echinodermata > Holothuroidea > Aspidochirotida > Holothuriidae > Holothuria > Holothuria glaberrima. The sequence goes on from WURT03597373.1 coordinate 14,750, forward strand.
CGTTACGCCTAATCTAAAAGAATAGAAGGACGTTCTAGTTTTTCAACCGGTGTATTTTTTTTTTCACCGAGACCGAAATCCGAAAAGAGTTTCGCTCCACCAATTAGAACGATTGTTTTTCTAGTGGAAAAGGGAAAAGTTACTCTGGAAGATCCACTTTGCTCCAAGGCAATACGACATTCAGAAGCAAAGATGTAACCGTGTGTTTCATTCTGATAGGAATTTGAGATAAAATTTAGATGCACTAACGCAAATTCAGAGACATTTCAGCCATTCGCAAAAGTAGTCAGCTGGTAAATAAGCTATTTGTTCAAAAATGGTATTTTTTGTTAGGAATCTGAAATTAGTGGAGATGGTGGGGGAAGGCAACAGTCCCATCAATTTTTGGAAGTTTCCCGCCCCACCCGAAGACGCCATTTATGAAGGGGATGCAAACATCAAAGCATTTTCGTAAAGTCTATTTCGTTGACACGGCAATCTTTCTTACACCAATTTTATGACATTTTTTAAATATATTAATAAGTTTTGCTGGCATTTATTTCCGTATAGAGCTGCTAGACATGAACATGTTACTATCGGTTTTCAATAAATATGTGTACTTTTTACCTTTGTGAAAAGTAAAGATGAAACGTCAATTGTTGTCAGACTGGGAGATTTCAGTTTGGGGAAAACCAAAATTCTCCTAAAATTATGCATCACAGGGTATAGGCTTGATGGCAAAATGAGGACAACGTATAGCAAGAACGTAGACCACTCAAGAACTTTCGCCTTCCCTGAAATGACGTGATGAACCACCGATTAGGATGAAGCTTTCCGGTAGCTAATACACTAACGAAAGGAACATTTGATTTCATTACATGAAACCCATAAACCCTGCAAGGGGGCACTTCAAAACCTATTGACCACTGAAAGGGTACACAAAAAACGTGTAAAACCTTGGAAACATCGGCAAGATGGAGGCTCACATTACCATTTTTTCTCCCGCTCGGACGAAAACCAAATTCTCTTGGATAATGTCTAGTGAAGGCTGTCGCTTCTTCGTAAGTGAAACACACTTGAAAAATACTAGCCAAACACTCCCCAGTGCCTTCCTTAAACGAGCGCCTGTTCACTTATATTCACTCTTGCAACTACTGCTGATGGTAAATTTAATGTTTTTGACCTTGAATTTGTCTAACCATTTCGCCCCGATCATTGTTGCCATGAGGACCTTGTGGTGATAAAGTCAGGTTAAGACGGCTAGGACATTTTATCCCAGAATAACACCATCAGTGTTGTATTTACAGTTTCAGAAAGGAAAAAGTATACATAATTTCTCCGCCCTAAAAAACTTCTAGTGGAAATGAATGTGGGCAAAAAAAAAAAAAAAAACGGGATCTCCCTTCCCGTGGTCCGTTCCCGGGGCCAAGCTACACTACTGATTTTGTTATGTGGCTCTACGAAGTCTACCTTTAAGAGAGCTCAGTAAGGGCAGATTTCAGTCCGTTAAGGCAGGTTATGTAGCACAGAGGCTTGTAATTGGCCTAAACAGTAGACTACTGTGTTTCAAAATAAATTTGTGGCGACTGTTTATTCCCTTTAAGTTTTGATTTTACATGCATAGCACTAAACCTAACGTTACATCACATTACTGATGGCCAACGATACAAGCTGTCATGACTGATTAATGTATGTATCAATTTGGCCATGCAAGTTGTAAACAAGGTGATTGGTCAATACACCCTTTTCTAAACAGAAATTAGTAACGATTGGAAACCAATACCATAACACACGATCCTGTGTAATACCTATTTGAAAAAACAAAACATGAATATTTATGTTCTGCCCCTTTTACTTAAAAGAATTGCACCGTAAAAACCCATTTGTATCTTATCAAATGGGTCAATAGTGAGAGGCTATAACATCACACGTTTTCAAAGAGTAACATCTCTGATCTGCTATTTCGAGTATGACACTGGACCAAATGAAACAGTACTTTGATGCTTCTGGAATTAACTTGATTTTTACTTGATTTATGCTACCCTTTTCTTCGGAAAATTGGGACGTAGGTTAGATGCACCGAGAATTCTTTCGCGGAATCTCTGACGTTTACCTAAAGAACGCAATGTTTTAGTCCTATCTCACCGTAAGGGAGAAAATTAAAGGCAAAAAAGTCGTAGAGAACCCTAAGAACTAGCACAAACTGACTTGATATCAATTGCTAGTCCCTACGAAGGTTTCCCGCCTTCTTAACGGACCAATCAGCTAACAGAAACAAGGTTATCCTCTATCACGTCTAAAAGACGAAAGATAAAACGCTCTTGCTAGCCAGCAATTTCAGTTGCGCTAAAATGCCATACCCAGTCCACAAAGACACTACACGGCGAGCAACTGTTTATTATAGGCATACACGTCTAGCAAGAATTATGGAAAGCCTCTGGTCTGTCTAACAAAAGACGCAGGCTCACCCGATCGGTAAAGTTCTTTCATGGCCTCTATGCACCTGATCTCTTGTCTGATTATCTCTTACACAGTAAAGAGTAGACAATACGTAGTCGTATAAAAGCCCACAACGAACGGAACGGCGAAAGACCTCCTAAAGTCCGTCCATATAAAACGGATGTTACAGTTGAGTCACGTAGTAACAGTTCGTCGGTCTAAATTCAATGAGTTTTTCTCATCAAAACTCTCAAAATATAGAGAAATAGAGATCACCAAAATGGTGTCCACGAACCCGCCGCTAAAAAATAAAAAGTGGCATTCATGTTACTAGAGACCTATAAAGATTTCGACAAACTCCCTCTTATCCCTGTCCATAAAAGGATATAGTATCGGAACACTGCCTAATTCTACTAAATATATTACTGTCAGGCTTATGAAAGAAATGGGGATATAACTACATACTCAGAAAAGAGGTTTGCTCTAACGTTACTTTCATATGCCTAATAAGAAGCATTTTGAATGAAACCCAAACCCCGCACGACGGTTCGCTACTGATGAAGTTGCTCCATATATAATATATGAGCATGACAACAGAAACCGGTCTAGCTTGGTCATAAGAACCAAACTTTTTACATTCAAACCCCGGCCTCCTTAAGAGCCTATTATTCTTTCGCATGAAATCACGCGTATGATTTCGGGCTTTTCCGAAAAAATGTGCAACGTTCACCGACTATGGTGACGTCAAATGGTGGCAGCGCCTACCCTTATTTTACTTTTCAAAGAGTAATATCTCTGACCTGCCATTTCGAGTATGACATTGAACCAAATAATGCAGTACTTTGATTCTTCTGGAATTAACTTCTTTATTCATAACCTGCCCATTAACACTTATTGGAACCAATGATCTGCAGGTAAGGACACTGAAAGAAATGGCCTTCACACACTGTTTATATGATTTCTTATCCCAATGAAGTCTGTGAAAAACGAGTATCCTCAAATGTTTGCCCATGTCGACAGGCCGCCACATTTCGGTTGTCAACAGTGAATATTTTGTGTTTCCGAGAACTTTCAAATCGTTGTTAAGTATGGAATATTTCACCGAAAGATGTGTAAGTAAACATAATTATCTCATCGCTCCGTGAGGAGTATGAGATATTGTAGTTACTTTGCCTATCGGGCTATATACGGCAATGCCGGCTGAAATAGCAACCGTTGTCATGGTAACAGTTAATTTTCCCAAATTACTAGTCTAAGGGGCTAACCCATGGTGGGGCACCCAGGGTGACCAAAAGTCCATAAGTGAAGGAGGGGTCCAAACGTGTCTGTGAGTGTGTGTTAGTGGATAAATGTGTATGTGTGTGTCCAGTTCTGTTTTGTTAATATGTCCTAAACGGTGAAGCCGATTTTTTTCAAACTTGGTGGGAAGCATAGAGTAGGATAATAGGAACTAGAGGGCAGACTCCTAATACCGCGTACGTAAATCCGCTGTGATTCCATGGGGACCCATCCGCCATTTTACATGGAGGCAAGATATTACGTTGCGCGCGAGTATCTGTGTACAAACTGTGTGGCAGAAGTTGCTTCGGCTAAATCCTATGGCGTTTTTTCCTTGATAAATTTGCATTAAGTTTGATTAAATCTCTCGAGCCTTTCAAAATTGTAAGAAAAATTTGCTTTCTACCTACACATGTCAACACAAATTGTCCAAAATGTGTTAAATTTGGTTTCAAACGGTAACAAAGTATCTCCCGAGCAAGTTCCAAGTATCACGCAATCATGTATGTAATGAACAACTCGTCCCCGAAATACAAAACAGCCTAAGGGATACCTCCGAAGTCCATTCTGGGCTCAGACGTCTCGGCATCTGCGAAACGCAAGGGGCCCAAACAACTCGGCATCTGAATGAAAGATATCTTCCACTGAGACAACTCGGCACCAATGGCAACTCAGCGCAGAAGACATGTCGTCCCCAGTAGACAAGCCGTCCCCAGCTGACAAGTCGTCCCCAACTGGATGTTTGTATGAACACTTCCCAAACTTTTAACGTTTGCTTACGTCTGGTCAGTAAATATTGCAAATGGATGTAAAGCTGGAAGGCGTATCCATGCATCCTTCGGTTTAGTATTTAACACAAAATCTGGAGAATTATAGGGATTATATATTTTTATATTTCAATGAAATTTCAGATATTAGGGGAGGTGCTTCTCAGTGACCTGTGCATCTCAGTCTTGCAGGAGGATTTGCTATAGAAACTGTAAGGAATCTCAAGTTGAACATTGAAAATATGAGTAGGGATTCATGTGGAGATCAGCTAGATATGAAGGTGTGGAAAAAGTACGTACCATAGCCTTATACATTTAAGAATATGCTCAGACTGGATAGAACTACTACACTGGAAATAACTGCTGTTACAGAAAAGTTGCAGATCTAGTGTAAATTTTCTTGCTTTAGTTATTTTTCTTTTGCAAAAGGACTCTCCAACAACTTACATGGGATACAAGAATATTTTCCAAGCTTTTGAAAGAACATTAGAATATCACAACTCATATTCCAAGATGTGTAATCATTAATTGTTCCATCATGATGCAAAAATTTATGTTAAATATTGCATTAACTATTCCATAGAGCAAATATGGTAACACAAATGCTTGATAAGATTACTAGTACAGTATATCAAGTAGAAAAACAGGCAATAATATTAGAAACCAACAGACCGTCGATGCTGATACAACACTTTCAAACAATGGTAGCAACAGCAACTGTACGTGGATGGCTATGGGGCAGCTATCCCCTTTCTCGAAAATAAACGTTAGGAACTCATCTACTTTAAATTTAGACAGTTTATTTGGAACCATAAACTGTGTAGCTGTTACCTAATCCAATTAAACTTGGTGTCTGTGGACAGGGTTGATTGACTCCTAAGTGAAATCTTAGCCCTTCTTAAAGTAAGTAAAGACTTCCTTTCCATTCTCTACACAAAAGATTTAACTGTGCAATGAGAGGACATGTCAATTGTTTATCTGATGTACTTCTTCAACTGCTCAATGTTCCTCACTGGCCAGGGATAATAGTTGTTATTCTAACAGTGTTAGTTGTTTCTTACAACAAAGAAATAGCCAGATATAGAGGATTTTATTACACCCCAGCTATCTTTTGTGAGGTCTGGTCAGAATCTTCTGTTTTTTAAGCAGAGCTGTTCCTAATGAAGTCACACTGCCCCTATATACTGTGAGTGTAACCCCCGCCCTCCCCCAGCAGAGAAGTCTTCCAATCTCAATAAGGAGGCAGATAAATTGGTTTGATAGAGTATGCAGTCATTAACAGAGACTCTGACAGTTTCAAAGCTGCTTCCTAAAGTTATACTGCTTTGGCTCATTGAATA
>WURT03597484.1:0-20551 GCA_009936505.3 Holothuria glaberrima
ATATCGTGTTTACAAGGTTTTGACGTTTTGACCTCTGGTGACCTCACATGACCTTTGACCTCCACCAAAAACAATAGAAATCATTTACTCAATATGGGCAATCTACATGCCAAGTATGAGATACCTCGGAGTTACCCTTCTTGAGATATCATGTTTACAAGCAAAGCCGTCACATACACACACACACACACGCCATCGCATAGATTCCTTCTGCCTATGGCAAGGAATCAAAAAGGAATGATAACTAAATTACATATGAAAATATGATCATGGGATGGGGGATAGGGTAGGGGGTAGGGGAGAGTGGGGAGGGTTGGAATAACAGTTCTTTTGTCAAGCATAAACAAGATTTAAATTGTAGATTAACCTGGTCAATGTTTGTTCTTGATAATGTTTTGTTCTTGATAGATTATGGCTCAAGATTTTCCTTTCCATATCAAAGAAGCGAGGGAGAGGGGGTTGGGAACAAGGTGCCTAGCTAACTGGTCAGTCTGAAGACTGAACAGTCAGTTTTAATGGCAAGCCCGAGCTATGGAAGAAAAGATAGTGTATCAAGGGGAAAGCCAATTCACTTCAGGAGGGAGTTGAATCCACGCCTTCGAACCCTTGCGCACAGCAGTGCAAGCCATGCTGCCACCTGGGAAATGCCACTTGCACACATTTGACCATATCCTAATTAATCTTTGTGTAATCTGATATGCAGCATACCATATCACCAATTTTAAAAACAGGGGTTAATATTTTGCTAATAGTATCTCAAGGTATCACTGAATGGTCGGATTGGCCATACAACTGTATTTGAGATGGCTAGGTGGGTGATGAGAGCAGTTGTATTTGGAACAGTTTAAGCTATAAGTGAGAAATTGTAAGGATGGAATTGACGGAGGGAGGTATTTTATGAACAATTTTATCTCTCTAAAAGGGTAAGAAAACTTTCATGCTTGACAGTCAGCAAAAATGACAACTATATGCTTGAGACACATAGAGAATGTATCCTCTAGCTACTAAAAAATATCCAAGAATGATATCAAGCAATACAACTATTCCCCACATGATTGGGAAGTAAACACCCGATCCACTACATATCATGCATGATATGAAGTCTCGGGACTTCTAACCCTAACCTTATTCCATGTCTTCATTTAACCCTAACTTTGTGACATGATATCACGCATGATATGCATGTCTCGAGTAAAAAATATGACAAATTACAAAACAAAACATAAGGATTTTGGGGAAGAAAATAATGTTAATATGAATATTCATTAACTTACATCACCACCAGGTACTTCAGCACTCTGCAGGTCCCTCCACTCTTCAACGACACTGCCCAGGTCCACCTGGGAGAGTTTGACCTTGACTTCACCAATAATGTCATGCCTGGAGAACCTATCAAAGTCATAGATCGCAAAGACCACAGTTTTGCTGGAGACTTCTCCATATGGTACCTGTCATTCAACAAGATCAAGAAGACATTTCGTTCATCATTTTTGAAATTTTATGTTGTCTTCTTTATAACATATAAAAGGAAACCTTTGAAAAAATATGACAGAAAACATATCAAATGATCGTAAAAAAAAGACAAATAAATAAATAGATAAGAAAGTGTAAAATTAAACTGCAATGGGGTATCATAACATGAAATGTCAGATTACTCGCCCCTGCTTTCGGAGCACTGCACTACACCTGAAGTAGGTCTAGCAGTTGAGCAATGGGGCATAGCTGAGGAATAAGAGGGGGGGGTGTAAACAAACTCAGTGTATGTCCCTAAAGCTCTCCTTATTTGAAGGTCTGTAAACAAGAACATTTTGTCTGACATCACATTTGCTATGAGCAAAACTTTTAACTGTAACACTCAGATTATTTGATAGTATCTCCTGATTCGTACAGCAAATGCACCTATGCAGAGACTTCTCAAGAATCATATCCTAGATTTAAATAATCCTGATAAGAAATATTTTTCTCATTATTTCACCAGAGTTCATCCATCTGCAGGATCAGACTGTCCTGGTCCTTTGACATTCTGACAAAATTGACAACCTTTGGATGATCCAGAAATTCTCAACACTTATCAAAAACTGCCAGCTTTTTTGTTTTTGAGAATGTCCTCTTATGAAAACTTCATGAATTCCTTTTGAAAATTCATTTAACTTAGACCAAAAAGTCCATCTACCACATTTAATTTCTTCTCCAATTTCTGCAACAGTCCACCAAAACTACAATTTGACTGAGAACCCTCAAATTGCATTCTAATTTCTTTGTGAAGAAATCTTAAGGGAAATGAAAAAGAACCAAGGCATCTCTTCACCCATAGGCAGAAAATTTGTGTAAGGGGTGGGGAATGGGGTAATGTATCCCCTTTTTTTGGAGATACTCCCCTAACTTCCAAATTTTTGCATAGCAACTGCTTCAAAGGCTCTTCATGTGGCCTCCAACCCCCCCCCTTCCTCACCCCCATCCTAATCATATGTACTCATACAAATCTTTCCTAGTGGCTGCATGTATTTTCATTCCACATGAAATACAGCTCCATGCACTTTCCATGAACTGTATCTGACAAAACACACTACTCATTAAACTTCATTTGAAAAGGCTGCCTTTAATAAAAGCAGAAGAAACACCTTCAAATTTACAGCAAAGGACATTTACACATATCCACTTTGGTCAATTCAGATCAATGACCCAAGATATTTTGGTCACAGACTAAGGATGACTATTTAGGAAACAATGTCATTAATTCTGTCACTTTCACGCTGAACAAAATTATATTGTCCCTCTGTCATACAACTTTTAACCTTACAAATACCAGAATCTTATTTCAACCTAATGGATTCATTCATACTGTCCTTGATTCATTCATACTGTCCTTGCATACACTGCAAACAAATGGACAAATCCTAATTAACTACATAATTCATCTTCAACTTACTGCAAGGTTTATGCTGCATGCAAGTATTCTATTGCTAGTTTGTCATGGATACAGTCATTAAAACAAAAACAAAAAAAAAACAAAAACTTTAACCTCCCAATTTTGCAGCCAATGTCTTTTATCAGGATTATGTCTAAGTGAATTGTTGCAAATCAGATTGGTCCAATATTTTTTTATGTAAAAAATAGTTAGATACGGTTTTACGGCTCAGTTTCTAAACAATTGGTTTAAGTTGGGCCGGCCACAGCCTTTTTTCCAGTTGTGGCTCATAGGCTTGTTTTCCCTACTCCATTGCTTATTCTGAGCACCAAGCACAATGGCAGTAGGTTCCATTTTTAAAGTCTTTGGTATGACCCAGCCAGAATTCGAACCCCCAACCTTCCGGCTGCAAGTGGGATGCTCTAACCACTTGACCATGCACACAAATTTACCTCAACTGCCTAAGAAATAGCACAGAATAATTTGTCTTTAATATTTCTTTGTCCATTTTAGCAATCTTTTTTTGTTGTTTGATGGTGGTCTGTACATACAGGTAAGTGGATGCCTTAATCCTGTTTCTAAGACTTCCTCTAAGTTCTCCACCCCCACCCCCACCCCCACCCTTTCTGTCCCATCTTACAGCTTTACCAGTTTGCATGCATGTTCATAATGGATATTTGGTGATAAAGAATACTGTAACTCACTGACAAACTCTTTTGAATATACTTCCAAGTGCCCCAGTGTGACTTGTACACACGTCTACGTACGTTCTCTGTTTTCAGAAACAACCTTAAATTACTTATTTCCAAACCCTCAAATTGCCTCAACATTTCTATTTCATATTGTTATTTCCAAGGTTTCTAAAAGTATGATCCATCTGATTCTCCTGAATTGCTATGGTAACAGTTTTTTACTTAACATTATCCTGGTCTTATATATTCCAAATTGCGATCGAGTATCAACTGATCTGAAACCGTCACAGACTTTTGAGCTCAGCATCAGGGTTAAACTTAATGCATACAAAAAGTCTATGAACTTTGCCTGATAACTGTTCAGCACACATCAGCAGATGTAGCATACACTGTCAATACTTACTACAAGAGACTAGAAAACCTTCAAAAAAGTGGTGGGAGTGAAACCTTGGACTGTCACTTTAAAGGGCATATTTTTTTTTAAGTCTGATAAAGGCACTTCGCATTTGCAAAAGGGGCATTTTTGTCGATTTTTATAAGTATGAGGTCTTGGAGGAATGAAGGACATATCATTGGAGGGCACTTCTCAAGGGAGCAATTATTTTGTACTGAAAAAGGCACTTTTGCCTTCCAAATGGGGCACTTTTGCCTCTGAAATGCAGCATTTTGCCAGATTTTGGAAATGGTAGAAGAGAAAGAAGAATGAGGGGACATACCTTTGAAGGAATCTTTTTATAGGCAATGATTTCATTCTGGTAGTGAGACTTCTCATTTGCAAAAGGGGCACATTATTGTCTAAGTTTTGTTTAGAGGGGAGAATTAAGCCATCCTCATGAAAGTAATCTCTTAATTTTGCTCCATAGATATGAAGAACCTTCCCATGCAGGATCACACCCTCAAGAGCAATGGAATTACAGAGTGGTCAATCAACTTTGTAACAGTATGACAGTGATCCCATTCTGGTTCTAGTTATATTTATAAGGACAGTCCTTTGAATACCTGAGAGACATGAAAATCACTACACAATCTACCATTTGAAATTGATGGAATGAACTTCAAAAATTTTATATCCTGCACAGGCATGTCTTGTGAGGAATGATTCCACCAATGAATTTCATTTTTCAGCTTTTGTAATTTCAGACTAAAGAAGAAAAAAAAAAAAAAACTGAGGAAAAACCAAGGGCCAAGTTGCAATTATAACCAACTGATGTTAAGTGGAAGAGGACTTGGGAAGCCATCCTCCTCTGGAGGGCGCCCTCCTCCACTGTGCTATTAGTTTACCAGGGTCCAGTTGCGGGTAAGTGGGGATTACATATGTTAATAGGAGGTAAGAGAGGGGGGATGTAGATTGTACAACTCAACAGCCTGTAGTCAAGGGGAAGGGCAAAGCAGGGGGCTGAACCCCCCAAAACATCTTCACCCCCCTTAAAAACTTTTGAGAAAAAATATTACTATTGCCACAATAACTTTTTACATATATCCCCTTCCAAGTATAGTCCCCCTGCCCTTCCTGTCTCCCCTTCCTCCCTCCCCCCAACTATCTAGCCTTCCTTCAATGTCTTGTCTATGGACCAACAAACCTGCCAAGGTTTGCTCATAAGATGAAGATCTTTGCTTCCATAATCTCACCTTAAAAACAAAGGATTCATTGAACACAGGATTAAGCGTTTTACGGTGTACTTTTGTTTCAAACTTCTTCTTTTTGTCCGGCAACAGATAGACTTTCACATATGGATCTGATGTTCCTGAAAAATCCATACCAGGTAGGTCAGCTGCTTGGATTACTCCTACAGTGAGCTGTGCATATTGAAAGGAAAAAAGAAGACAAACAAAATGACTTGTAAGAGGTGTAAGAAGTAGGAAATGACTGAACTCCCCCTTTAAAAATATAAGATGAATAATTTTTCAAAGTTCAGAGGGATTTGTTACATTTTAGGTGTTTCTGTTGTACAATTCAAATAGCTGGTGATGGCAAGGCCAGGGGATAATTATCTTCCTTGCAGAATAACATTACTCCCTTGTAACAATCTCACAAACCTGCTCCTTGGCAATTAGGACGTTCAAGGCCCCATCCCCAGCAAAATGTGTTAAATTCTTTTCATCTCTAAATTTCAAATGCCTTTGCAAAAAAATTTTCTTCTTTTCTGCTATCCATGTTACATAGTAAGGAATTGTCTCATCTGGGTGTTGTGTATTTTATGTGGTCCTACTGTAGTTAATTGTGGCACTGGCAGTACCACAACATCCATTTTGTATTTTTAGAGAAGCCTTTATGCGCATGTCCCAAAGTAACGAACCGCATTCACAAATGTCATGATGTAACACACTGATTATTCTTTGACAATCTCCATACTCTGATTCATATTCTTCAGAACATGATTTCATTTACACAGGCTGTCACTCTGACAATCAAACTGATTTGGTAACTGGACTTTGCAGGGTTATTTCAAATAATTTAACTTTGTGATTTAATTTTCTGTCGGCATCAATCTAGAGTCTAGACCCTACAAAATTGCACCAGCTTTATGACTTACTGTAGTACTATCACAACATCAACAACCAACTGAGCTCTCCTACCTTCCCCCCTTCCTCCCCCCCCCTTGCCCACAGTGCCATTTTTTAATGTTTTCTTTATAAAAGAAAAAAATTTGGTTCTGGCCAGACTTTTATCCGGCAGGATTGAGATACTCTATCCAGCAAAATCCTGTTCTGGCCTGACCTGAAAACTTAGAACCAGTGCACTTAGGAGCAGCTTGCTAACAACATTAGTACTCTTATGTTTACTCTGTTTGCCAGAAAGTGTCGAAGCATTCATGAGCCTTTACTGTTACATGTTGCAAACATTAAAGCCTGTTTTTGAAATTATGATACAGCTGATTGACCATGCATAGAATTTGTGAAGTGTAATCACCATAAACCTTCATTTAATGAGCAGATTTAGCTACACCATGCAATGTTATCAGATCTTGGAGCATTCTCTCAAGGTTTGTGTGCAACATGAGGGCCAGCTGCTGTCTTACAAAAATGACTAAAATGTACACTAATTTAAAAAATGCATAATCTTGAAGAAAGTAAAACTATAATACTTGTTTTTCTTCCTATAAAGAGGTGTTATTAAAGGGAAAAAGCAGTCCCCCCCCCAATTTCAATTAGTGTACCCTGTCACACTAGTTCAGGAATGGCTCCTACAAATCATGTGACAATATTTTTGTTACTTATTTCCTAAATTTATGCAGAATAACTCATTGGTTTACCCTCAATATTCAATGATTTTATGGGGAACATTATGAAAATACTTGTGAGAAAAATAAGATTTAGCAAATTTTTGAAAACAAACTTGCTTGGGGAGACTATCTTCTCCCTTTAATTACGGAATAAACCGCATTTGGCGAACTATTATTGGTGAATAAACCGTCGAGGCTCCAAATTTGACAAAATAACGGACGAGGCAAAGCCGAGCCCATTATTTTGTCAAATTAACACCGAAAATGTGTGAAAAACTTCATTTTTATCGGTCTTTACGTTTACTGACCGCTTGCTGCAAAATAACAGGTCAGTGTTTAACCAATCAGAATGCAGGATTCTCAATAACGGATGGCTAGAGGTGGTGTAATTGCATACATATTACAGGCTATATTGAACCATTGAATATTACATCAAAACTTATGCATGGATAATTCCCCGAAACCTTTCAGCTGTTTCTCAGCCAAAGGTATGTGCAATGAGTGTACTACTGTAATTGTATAATGATTATGTATGTGTCAAGTGGTACTGGCCATTGAAATGGAACAAAACACCAAAAAAGCAAGAGGCCATAACACCATGTGACTATTCTGTTATATGGAGAAGTCCTCACCTATAATGTGTGGTGTTATGTAATACACAATGAAGAGTTTACATGAGGGCTCATCTATACACACTTGGTTCACACTTCAAGGTGCAGTACAATTTTCAAGTCTCAAGAGCTGTTTTGCAATGTTCCCAGGCAAGAGCATGTTGGGTACATTTATGATAGTGTACTAGGTTTCCATAATGTATGTATACAATTAATCCCACCATGTAGGAATAACTTCTTCAGGGACATAAAAATTCTATTATGAAGGATAGGACTCAAATAATTCCATGTCTTACAACAATTCTCCACAAGGTGATCCCTTCTACTGCCTTATGCATGGGAGGGGGTGGGAAGGGGGGAGGGGCAATTACAAGTCCCAAGCTTCCTTGAAGGTAGGAAAATGAGTGCTTGGTAATATCACACAAGTCACCTGATGGGCTCCTACTTTTCCCTTGGCTCCTGGGTTACAACTGCACCTCACCCATAGGCATAGGAAGCTTTGCTTGACAAGGAAGGATGAATGTTGTTTCAGACCACTGTTTAGGGAGATATCTTGGGAGAGCATACTTCTACCCCACATTTATGACTGGGAGGCTTTAGTCCTCAGCTCCCTCCCATGCTTTAACTCCCCCCTCCACCTTACTTGTGAACTTCTCTTTTAACAAGTTACTTCCCACACAATAGCTGTAACCAACAGGAAAATTACCTTCCCTTCCTGGAAATCATAATCCAATGAAAACTGAAGTTTGCCAAGTTTTAGCTCCGATTTAACGGAGTCTGTGTCGCCATCGTCTTCACCACCATTATCTAGTTCCTCAACATCAGGCTGAACCTGAATCAAGAAGTAAAATGAAGTTGAATTGTCAGTAACAATATACAAATTAAATAGATTATATGACACATTTTTGCAGAAAATTCTTCATGTAACACTTTCCAATGCAATACCTTTACAATGATGTTACAATTTATACAAAACCAATTTTCCCAAGAAGAGTGACTTTTCCTCCTTACAATTAGGATTTTTAAATTGCAAAAATACTCATCCCTTTGACAACTTGTCCCAATGTCACCAAATCATTCCTTTAATGAATCATTACTTTAATGAATTTTCAATGACAACCTACAGTATGATACTAAAGCATTATACTGTAGCATATCTAATGAGTTACGCTAGATGCTTGAGATAACTGTACAGTACATACCATCCACACCATGGGCGGCAATGTCTTTGAAAATAGGGGGGGGAGAATATATTGTCAGTGACACTATATACGTGGAGCGCCACCATCGGCGCGGAGCGTACAAAGAAAATTTTGGTCAAAAATACCCCCCACATTCACCGGAAATGGCCCTTTCCAGGCTTTGCAACATGACACTATGACAACAAGTATTTCCTAAAAAATAGGCATATTTGTAAAAAAGTCTAGAAAAAGGTTAGGTGTTCTGATTTCCGGATCTCATCAGTGGTACTCTCTAAGTGGAACGCTCTGATCAGTTGGCATGGAGCATAGAAAATTTTGGCCAAAAATACCCCCAGATCACTGAAAATGGCCCTTTTAAGGCTTTGCAATGTGATACTAGGACAACTGTCAAAAGTATTTCCGAAAATAGGCCTATTGTAAAAAGTCTAGAAAAAGGTAAAGCGTTCTGATTTCGGGAAATAGTCAGTGGCACTATCTAAGCATAGCACCATGATCAGTTAGTGCGGAGCGTAGAAAATTTTGCCAAAAACATCCCCAGATCACTGGAAATGGCCCTTTCCAGGTTTTGCAAGGTGATACTATGATAAGTGTCAGAAGTATTTCCTAAAAAAATAAATAGGCCTATTGTAAAAAGTCTAGAAAAAGGTAAAGTGTCCTGATTTCAGAATCTGCTTGGTTGATTTCATGGGAGAGATATAGTGTACAGTTACCCCCCATCCAATTTCACGGGGGGATATATCCCCCCCCCCCGATCGCCGCCCATGATCCACACAATACATGAACTTATAATAGGCAATAACATTACATGACAAATTGTGCAAAGTTTACCGTTAACAAGCAGAGGGCATTTATATTACATTACATCAATGGCATCGTACCCTAGATCCAAGGCAACACATTTCATTCAGTTGATAATCTACATAAATCAGGGAATTCAAGGATAAAACCTTCTGATCTGCATGTTAGATGGATCCAAGACATCTGTTTTTTAGACTTTTCAATAACTGTTCTATCTTTACTTTGACTGGTACCCATACAAAACACTTTTCAAGCTTGGATAAAAAGACTATTTTGTGCACTACACAGCTGCAGAACATACCTACAGTATCACACCCTACCACAGCGCTTTACTATAGAATGACAATTAAACTAGGATTATAAACCACTAGTCTGGGCACACAAGGCCAATTCCATTGTCCCAATTTTATAATAACTGAATAGAACACATCATTGTACTGTATGCAAATATGACCATAATTGTTCAGTGTTGAAATCTGGGTTATGTCTGTAGCTTAAGGGCGGGTCACACTACGGCAATTTTCAATTCGAAATCTGATCCAAATTTTTCTAAATAGGACCAATAGTTTTTTGTATTCAGACTTTGGTCTAAGGATGGTCATGCTATATCGATAACTGATCCTAGTTTGTCTCACAATAAGCTGTTTTGCTACCATTGTATAACTAAATACCTCCCAACAGCTCAGTATTTGTTTCAAAATCAATCTGATTTTTGCACACATATCCGATAAATGCTATCTGCCAATGTGACATCACAAAATGATTACAGTAGTTTACATTTCACTTTTGAAGTCCTCTGATACAAATCATATATTTATACAGGCTGGCAAATTTTTGGCTCTTTCTGACCAGGGATGGAGGAGATTTTAACTTAAACTCACAAAAACCGGACCGTAATCCTATTTAAAATCGCTCTAGTGTGACCTGAGCTTTGGGGTGGTAAATTTCCAGTGTCATTTTCTCCAACTTTCACATCTAATCTGAAATAAGCTGACATGATCGTGACCAGCCTCGCGCATATGACCTAATCTGAGCTAGCACTCAATACATAATAAATGATCTGAACTGACCTGACCTCACATATGACCTACTGTACTTGAACCAGCCTAACCTGACCTAATGATTGACCTAGAAAATTGACCTGACTTGGCACATAACCTGACTAGACCTTACATGACTTCACATGACCTAAATTGGCATGTATTTTCATAGTTCCATGGTCATTATTTCTACATCCTCTGCAAGAATCAGTTACAATTTAATCAGCAAATGGAAGTGGCATTTTGAATGAGGAAGGGGGCACTACAGGCAAGTGTAGCCCTTTTTACACTTTCTCCCTAAAGTAAAAAAAAAAAAAACTACACCAGTTCATAATGAAAAGAAGTGTATCTTTTGCAAATAAAAAATTCAAAAGTTCCTCTCCTAAGTTCGTGTCCCCCAACTTATTTAAAGCTTTCTGTTCATAGACACACAAAGGCATATGTTTTCAAGCAAAATGGTAGAGTAATATTTACAAGCAGATGGATAAGACCAAACTTGACTTGCCCCTCTTTCAAATTATCTAGCATGTACAACACTGCATGAATCCCTTCAAACTATTAAGCTGGATTTTAATACTACATCCAGTCTATAAAGCGTAATATTAACATGAATACCTGCACCTTCATGAGGAAACACTGCTTAAGAAGTAAAAAACTCTTAATTACCTTAAAACCCTCTCTACAAGTGTGGATGATGGAATTTTATCAGCTATACATGTACTTTCTTTTGTACCAGCAAAGTTTACAAAACTGAATTTGTATTCCAAAAACCTTATTTTTGCTAGTAGACTTGATTTCAAGATTTTAACATTAAGTATTAATAAAATTAGTGCCTCATTAAGAAAAAGCCGTTACAGATACATAACTCATAAAATAAGTTCTTGAATTCAACTTACAGTGATTATTATGTCGACATGAAACAAATCAAACTTAATTCAATATTTACAAAAGAAAAAAAAAAAAAAACAATCAAAAGCTATGCACAGTAGATACCAAAAGAGAGCAAGGCAAAATAAAGGAAAAAAAACACACCATTTGATAATGAAATGATATACAGACAGTACTTATGAACAGGCAAACTGATTTGTTAATTATAACGTGTGAAATTAAAAGAAAAAAATTGATAAAGAATATTAGGACACAAACAGGATAAGATGACACTTCACTATTTCAGTTCAGGTACAGTCGTTACATATCAATTACTGTATAATGGGAAATTTTCACCGGTTTAATTTTTGCGCTTTTTGCGGCCAAGTAACTAATCGCAAATCTAAGACCCGCGAAAATACTTCTCTTACTCTGTACAAGACTATGTTGGTTGATCCTTGCAGGTGCAACAGCAAATTCCTAACTCTGCAAATATGTGTACAAGTTAAGAATCCCCCAAAAAATTAGCCTCATGGAAATTTCCTGTTATACAGTATTTCAGATACAGTAGTTACACATCGGTTAGGATGGCAGTCATTTGTTATGCTGAAAGTATACACCTCTTTTCCACATAATACTGTTCTGCATATAGGGGCAGGTGATAGTATCATAGAAAGAAAACAAGCCTGTGAGATTTGTTTGTACTACTGTAGAATAATATTTGGCTATGGGAAAGCTGAGTAAACACTTAAACCTCTAAATTTTACTTCCTGACATGAGAATGCTCAACAAACACTCACTTAGCTGAAAGCAAGGACTTGTACTTAAAAACCTGTATTCAGCCACTTACTGTTCTGTACTATACATGGTGTTTGTCTTCATTACAATTGCATTCAATATAATTTGATTAAGAGTGGTGTGTACCATCCTATGGATGACTATAGTAATTACGGCACAAACTATCACGGAACATTATTTAATAACCAGATACCAACTACATACCAGGCCAACTTACAGTTAGTCTCATTGCACTACACATCTCATTCAACATACACAACACAAAAGCATCTCTTCTGGATTCTCAAGTCAACACATACTAATTTTCTGTAGAACTGAACTTTATTGACTTCCATTAATACATCCATGTAAACATTCTGGGGTACAAGAACCTGCCACCCCATACCCATGAAAATTTCTTCTAGACAGCAACCTCCGCTACTTCCCTCTGATAAGTATTAGAGGTAGAGTGGGGGGGGGGGAGAGGAGGCTGCAGCCCTCCCATTGGGTATGGCAGTTCGCTATTCTTGGGCAACTTATACATTATAAATATATGCAAATGTTTAGTAAAAGTGATGCAGCCCGCCCACCCCCCCTCCCTCCGACCCCTTCCGAACAGGGTATACTGTAGTCTTATCCACTTATGGTAACACTATCCTAACTAGGAAAGATCCATCAAGGCTGCTACTTAAATATTTTAGGCTCTTGTGTTTTGAGATGAAAATAAAAGATGGAAATTGAAGTATCATGACTACTGTGCATGCAGGCTTCTCTTTGAAAAGCAACATACAGTACAAAACACTTTATATAGTCAGCATACTGTACAATATTAACAACCTTAACCGGAACTTTACAGATTAAACAAGCTCTCATCAAAACCACCTCCTTTGCAACTATAAATTATCAAATTCAAAGGATTAACTTCCCTGCCTTTGGAAAAAATTTACACTACAAATCTGAGACAGTTTTCTAATTAATGCTGCAGCTAGAGCCATTAGCTGAGATTGACAAAAGTCTAAACAGAACTGAACTTTTCCTCCTCCTGTCTTGAAAATGTCAACTCTCTTGAGTGCGGTTTCATCTTTACGACAATTCTACCAATCAAATTTCTTTATCCTATCTCTACTGCTGAAAATATATTTTCATGATGTTAACAATGTACAACATGTCTGCAAAGACTTCTGCTATAGCTACAGTACAATATGTTACCCTCAAGCTCGAAGCTATCCTAATGAATTCTAACACAGGAGGATGAAGACAGAAGCCACACTCCTCTCAGGCTAGCAAGAGGAGTACGGCTCTACGTCACAACTACTAAATCACCATGGAAACTTCCCCACATCCAACTCTCAGCACTGAACGGATAAAATAAATCACCAATGACGTCAATGCAATACGGGAATGCAGAATGGTGGGGTTAATTTGTACCAGCAATTTGCAGCACAAAGTGTTAGCCGTATTTATCCTGCCGTAGACTGTTCTGAATACAAATTTGCAATCCATGGGAATTGTATTTTAATTGAGTTGAGTCCATCTAATCTAGATGACTCTGCACTGCAGTATGTGGTACAGTACTTTGTAAGCACGTTAAGTACAGTCTTTGAAGGCAGAATACTGCAAAAGAGGGCGAAGTGTTCTAAAACTGACATACTATGTGTATCCACTTTTGCTTGAGTTGAAAAGATTTCACCAAAAATGACTAGCACAGCAAGAATATTTGTTTTACCAGTGGATTTGCCAGAAAATGTTTTACGCTGAAGCTGGGGCCAGGAGAGGATGGGCGTGTGTCCACATAACATACTGTAGGGGCTTCAAATAATGAATCCTTATTTTTTTCATCCATGAATTTGCCAATGGGGGATTCTGGGGGCATAAGATAATTGTGATTGACCTGTACCCCCAAGCCCCCTCCCCCCAAGGCTATTTCACTGTGTTACCAATATATCTTTACTTAGAAGTATTTTTCAACAAAACTCACTGGATAATATATAAGAAGATGATGTTTCTCAGTACTCAGCAATCATAAAATCTCATTTTGGCAAAAATTAAGTTTTCATCTATAAAGCTGAAGCTAGAAAGACCCCTAAATGTTGTTTTCAGAGCCTGCATGCTTCACTAGTAATAGAAAACTGGTTGCCTGCAATAAATCAGGTTTTAATCAGCACTTACTATTTTTAATTCACACCCTCCTTGAACGGAGTTTAATGTTTCTTTGTGTGTGTAAATCCTTTCAAATGTCTCAAATAGAAGTATCTGCCTCTTATACAGTCATCAACGAGAAGTATATATGGCAAAGTTGCTGCTGTAACAGGATCATTTGGGATTATCAAAAATCTTGATAGAGGCAACAAACATGCCTCCAAAATATCCATGACAAGGAAAATGTTACAAATGGTCTTAAAAGTTCCCACAAATGGGGAATAACTGCCCATGGAAATGATAAATAGGACACTTTATTTTCATGTCAAAACTTGAATGTTGAATCAAGGACTTCCTAGAACATAAAAAATATGCATAGACACTTCCTATGGGACCACCCCTACAGTAATCATGAGTGCTGGTGACATCAGTCACCATATTAACAACTGTCAAAGAAAATGACTGATTTGAGCTTCATTACTGTTATTAAAATAAACATGGGAACATGTTGCATAATTTGTCCGCCAGCTGTACCGTTCTTCATGCATGCAAAAATGTTTTTTACCAATGCTTCCAGAGCTCTACTGTATATAAACAGCTATCTTTGTGATCCACAGTTACCAAGTACATCGATATGAGCATGGGGTAATTGTGCACGACATAATGAAAATTTATATCTTAAAATTCTAGCACAATTCTTACAAAAGCATCCTGTTGAAAGCATGAATGATACCTTGCAGAATTGGACACAGTGCATCATATACTGTAGTGTAGTATGTACAGTACAGCTTGATAACTGCATATCTAACATTGTACACAAACTGCTTCCATTTGGAGAGAGCTTTGTTTAAGAGACTTCCCTGATTTTAGGAAATTCCAACAATGGCTTGGTTCAAGTTGCACTTTTCACAAGACAGCCAGCTTATTATTTCAAATGGTGACATGAAACACTCAGCTCGATGAATTGGTTAATACAAGAGTATTGTACTATGTAACACGCAAGTAATTTCTAGGGATACAGTATATACTGTACCAGCAGAACTTTGCTGTGGGATGTATGTACGCCAATAAAGTACATTTAAATTCATTGAAGAATCCTTCTGCATGCTAATAAGATCAGAAGCCATTAGACTTGGAAACACGTAAGTATAACAGACCACTATTAAATTCAGACAGAGGTATAATTTCATTTTAAGGTGCATACTTTTACATGTAAGTTATAATTAGTGCCACAGACCTGGTTTCAATGTTTGAATCTAATTATTTAGAAGTCCGCAAAAGGCATGTAGTCCCCCCGCAGTCCTGGTGGGTGTATTCACGAGCAACTGAATACTTACCAGAATAATGCAAATAAGATGTAGCAAGGGGTAAGTATATGTCAGCGATGTGAATATGTATAGCTCTCTGAGGCAATTATACTGACATGATAGACCTCATCTTTGAGACTTTTCAGCAAAAAGTGTATGTGTTCCCTTGGACAACAAAAATTACTCAAATAGACTGTCCTTTCCATAGCAAAGAGTGGAAAAGTAAGAAAAGTGCAAGGGGGAGGGGGAGGGATTTAAGACAGAAGGGAGAGCTATCAGGGGAAATGATTGACAGCAGACACACTCACTGTCCATCCAATCTTTCCAACCTTTGGGGTTTTTGGACAATTTTGAAAGGGAAATCTGATATAGATACTATAGTTTGTGAATATATAAATGTATGTCATAGATCCCCTCTAACCCCCATACCCATCCCTCATCTTGCATTTAAGCAACACAAGAGGTTCCATTTAACACTAATGCTTGCCTTCTCCTCTCCTTCAGAACACTTGGGAGTTAGTTTGAATAACTTATGAACCAGTAATACAACTACAACAGGAAGCTTAGGCAACATTTGCACCTCCAGTGTCTAGCAAAATTTGTGAGGGGGAAGGAGTAAGTTGTGAGATTTCACTGTTTCTGTAAACTGTCTCTGTAAAGGATACTGGACTGGGGAAGCCGGGAGGGGGGGGCAAAGGCATTGACCAAAGAATCCCCAGTCCCACTTTGTTAGTGCCACTAGTAGGCAAGCTCAACAAAAAAGAAAATAATGTGCATAAGAATAATTTTGGGGGTGGACTCCTGGCAGCAGGTCTGTGAATTGCAGGTCCTAGAGAACAACCATTTCCTGAAGTTGACAATCCAATTTTTCCAAGTGCTTGATTGTAGATCAATTTATCCCACGCAATGAAATCATTCCCTAGCTGTCGCTATACAGAACATTCCCCAGAGAAACTTTCCAATGACTACAAATGGGCCTAGAAGCAAGAAAGACCTAATTAAATGCTCCCAAAATGCAACATGCCAAACTTTATAAGTTTTTAATCTGTACATATCTCTTCAAAGCTTGTAGTTTCTCATCTTTCAGCTCTAGTGGGCAACCTCATACAATTATGTCATTTACAGAAATATTTCTGATTAACCAGTCCCATTACATCTGGTTTACATGGGGATTCAATGACTGCATATTTAATGCATATTTTTAAAACCCCTGTAACCCTATCTGAACTCCCTCTACTAATTATATCAACTGTTTTCAACAGTCACTCTCTTGGAATGGTAAAACATTGACCTTAATTTTCCTACTAACTCACTATAACATACAAACACACACCACTAATACACACACTTATTTTCTAATTAAAGAAGCAAAATTGTTTTACCAATATTAAATTGGGAGTATTCTAAATATAACACTGACAAACATTAGTGACACACATGAATTCAAGGTTTTCTGAACTTGACCCAGCCCACTGCAGAGTTTAATTGCCATTGACCATGATACTGCCATATCTGTAACTATATACTACTGTACAGTTATCAGCCACACTGTTTAAGTATAGTTATAAAGACCCACTAGATCACACATATTTAGTTAGCAACAGGGATGAATTTAAACAGAAAAGGCAATAAATTACGTCTTTCATTGATACCAATAGACATAATGCTGGTTTATCTTTCTATTACAACATAAATAGCACTGTAAAAGGCTCGTAGCACATAATACAAGAGTAACAAAGTTGAATATGTACTGTACAGTATGGTACTCCAGTCGACTAACACATGTACATTTAACACACAATGCATGATAAAGCAACATAGAACATGGCTAGGGAGAAACTATGCAGCTATATTTACATAAGAAGCAATTGATCTCTTCATGGCTTCCATTCCTTTCTTTTCATAAAGGATGTGAGGTACCTTTCATCAGATGAAGGTTGTCATTTACTTGAGATCTTTAACATTTTGCTCTCATTTAAATACAATCTCACACATACTGCATGACGACCTGATTTTTAAACCTGAACTGTGATTACCTCTGGGCACCTTACTTTGGTCTGCTTCTCACTAAAATGTTTGTTGCCTAAGTGCAGTTATAGCCAGATCTCTTCAGTTAATGATACAGTATGTCACTGTATGAGATTTATTCCATTTTCCAAAGTTGAGTTTCATATTGTTACTCTACTGGTACTACTTGTGAGTCCACCAGGGAGACTTGTCCTACAACTATTTCCCTTTGTTAAAGGGAAATATTGCATTTGTTTTACAGAAAATTTTCATATATTTTAAACCAATATAAACAGATATAGAATGATACACAATTCAAAATAAGGCAGTACGGTAGCTTTCTTTTCAAGAAATAAGGCTCCCACAGGAAGTAATTCAATTATTTGTTGCACAAAACTAATTTGTTCACCCAAACTTTCTAAAATTCAAATGATACAATATCCATTACTCTTGTAATGCATAATATTTTGAGGAGATAAAGCTATTGCTAGAGTTCATTGGTGAGACTAAATGGTTAAATAATGATTTAAGGTATTTTCTTTCTATGCCATGTTTGTGCATTTCAAACGCAGTATTTCCCTTTAACAATAGAAGAAAAGGCAGGTTTCAGGAGTTGGAAGTGTTGCTTTGACACATTACATGAAATTTGCACAAATTCACAAAATTCCTCCTCTACTAAACAAACGGTCTCACCCTCACAAATGTTACTTCAAATTTGGTCCTCCTTGTAAGGACTATTGCACACTCCTAATCTTTGGAAAGTGGGCGAGAGCTGGTTAAATTTGGCTAACATCATGCCATATTTACATGCTAACATCATGTTATTAAAATGCAATGTAAAAACAAGTGGTAATTGATTCATTGTGGAGAATTGAGAGCTACAATACTGTATTAGATTCTCCACTGCATGGAACAAGACAGAGCCTGGGAAGGGGGGAGGGGGAGATAGAAATTGAGGGGACAAAAGTTTTCATTGCTACTGTAATCTGTACACCTTTGAAAAGAAGTGGACTGGAGGTCAAGAAGGGGAGGACCTTGACTGGGAGACAACTACCCCTCCCATCCCCTCCCTCTTCTTGGCAGAAACACTGACAGTACTTTTACAGCTTTTCTACTTGACCCAGACAAGGAATTTTGATAATTCCAACATTTTGACAAACAGTTTCCAATCCCCCCATCCCCTTTTACAAACTTTACTCTCTTCATCAACCATATTATGTATGCAGTGTTAGTTGCTCATTTACACACTTTACACAGTTACTGTACATGACAGCAACAGACCTAGAAGTAACATAGGTACGTATGAATCAATCATTACGTCAGCTTTGCTTTGAAAGGAATTTAATCTCTTCTCAGTCAAGCTGATTCTCTAGGAGCTGTGGAAGTTAATGATTTCTTTTGCAGTACTGACATTTTCAATGAATCTCAAACGTCATCATTTCCATATGGTCGCTTGTACTGTAAAATGTCAGACAGTGAAATGATGGCAGTTGTGATGCTGAAACAGGCCTCAGTCTATTTCAGCAATCTCGAAACATGTAACACACATAATTCCACCCAATATTCTAGCGGGATTTAGAATCGATCCATAAAACCTCCTCAGACACATTTTGGGGTACAGGGAAACACATCTCTTACTTAAATATCTACTAACATAAAACTAGTAGAAATACCAAGTTGATATAGCTGAACAATCTGGTCAATTGAGCATTGTTTTATTTTTTGGGGTCTCTTAATTTAAATATTGATCTCGATTTTCCTTTGCTTCCATTCACTTTACTAGCTCACTTCCACCTTTCTCTTTGTATTGTATACTTTTTAGAGGCGGTTTATAGCTCTTTTAGCTAAAATCAAGTCTACGCTTTATAATACTTGAATAAGAAAAAATAAGAAAATGCCACATTTTTTTATATATTGCATTTACAGTAATGGCAACCAGATTTCTGGTGATAGATGACTAAATCAGTATAAATTGTACAGTTTCAACTGAACTAACTGAATAAAAACGCCAAGGACTGCTACGAGGACTATGCTGTAATCTTTTTTACCTACAGCAGATCTATATATGAGTGGAGCTAATTGTCTCCTAGAGCGGATCCCCTGTGTGGATGCTTTCAGGTCCATATGGAGTAATTTGAACATTTTTGGGTTCTTTTTGGTGGGGACGGGGTGGGGATCCCTTTACGCAAACAGCTTTCTTCTTCACTTGGCACCACACACCTACAACTGTAGAGTACAGTACGTACCTTAATTGGAGAACTGTTTATAAGGTTCTAACCACCAGTTCTACAACTACAGATGACTTCTCTAACTGCCATACTTCACCCACATGTACCACTAATACAACATATTTCTTACGTAGAAAACCTTTAATATTTCATTACAGCTACCAAAATATTTACCACCGGTTGCATACTCGGACTTACTTCAAGAACATATTACAGAGCAGGCACTTACTGCAATTATAAGCACGGTTATGCACCATCACTTAATCTAGCATTTATATGAAACTACCCCATTCCAGTCTACAACTAAACCAAACTATCCCCACACAATCTCTGAGTATAGTCATCACTCCAGTACTATGTATACAGGGTTGTAGCTATGGTGGAAAGTATTGGCCCATGCCCCCCTCAAGGAATATAATGTTCTTTAGCACCAAAGCTAATGGTATTTATGTCTGGCACTGCCTGGTACTAACTTCCCTTCCAGTTGTAATAAACATGATGGTTTCAACTGGTTTTTGTGGAAGTTTGGGGGAAAATCTACTTTTTTACCCTATTTTCCCCATTTTGTTGATAAAGTAGTCCAATGTAGGGTCAATAAATCAAGAATGAAGTATATGCACCCTTTGCAACAATTACATGTTTCGCTAGATTTCTGGTTGGACGCTTTACGTGGAGCCAACTTCTAACATTGGTCTAGCTACAACCCTGTACGTATAACATGCAGTCCTACCACAGTAGGCTTGAGTAACTT
>WURT03597595.1:0-20550 GCA_009936505.3 Holothuria glaberrima
TCTCGTCGAATGCATTGCCTGTATGCAACGGCGTGCCAGGTACCCGAACCTATTCACTTCAGAGTTGCGCATCCAAGGCGTATTGCAACCTTATGGTTTGGGGGTCTTGGGGCAATATTCAGGACCTGCCCGAATTTCAGCGCCATACGAAAACACGACATAATACAGAAAGTGATCAACGCGCGCGAAGATTGCACAATTTCGGTGTATTTCGGGCAAACTTAAACAGAGATTCGGGCATCGCATAATGTAAAAAAAAATCGGGCAATCAATAAAAAATCGGGTAACTCAGCCCAATTTTGTCTAAATTGCCTGCCTGATTTTTTCTTAAATCTTTGGGGTTGGGGCTGAAGCCTAGTCCCCTGCATCCTACGCCTATGGTGCGCATTGCCCTTCCCTTTCAAAAAGCAAAATCGCGCAACGGAGACCAAAAGGATGTCAGTTTGATTATCAGTCTGGGTGGTACACTCGATCTAGCACTCAGTCTAGCCAAGGTGACAAAGGAAATTCTGCACATAGGCTACTGCCCATATGCGTGGAATAAATTAGTTTCACAAGTGACCTACCGTGGATCATAGACAAATCTACAGATTATGTGATTTGACAATCGGCAGCCCAGTTAGGTTAATCATCACTTGGTTTGAAATGCCTGTATTTTTTCCGCACTTTCATGCTTGCAAATTCAGAGAGGATTTTATCGTAATTCAGCGATCTTAAAATGTCACTTTCAATAGCAAGAATACTGAGGTTTACTAGCCTCTGTTGGCGCATCGTGCTTCTCATGTGATTCTTGATCAACTTAAGTTTTGAAAATGACCTTTCACCGCTGCAATTTGATACCATCAATGAAAGGTAAATTCTCAAAGCAATTTCGGTGTGAGGAAACGTGTCCTTTAAACCATTTTCGATGATAACCAGGTTAGAAGTGGAAACTGCTAACACAAATGATAATTGAAATGGTTTGTGTTGTTGGGCTGAATCCTTGGTCGAGTAGGATCCATCATCAGGAACAGAGTAAACGGAACAGAATCGCAAAGGCGTCACTCAACGTTACACCAATGCAGTAATAATAAATTCGAAACATTTGTTGTGGCTCACAAGTTATAACAGTTTTGTACTCTAAATGTGGGGGGCCCCCAAATGTGGGGGGCCCGGGGCACGTGCCCCTGTTGCCCCGCGCTTAATCCGCTAGTGGGAGTGATATTTAGAGAGTCTGACAGCTACAACCTTAACCTATAGAAAAACACATCTGTGGTAAAAAGGAATTTTCTTGGACATATGATAATAATGTAAACATACTGCGTACAACGATAACCAACTGTTTTTGGCTGTGAATTTATTTTTAACACGTTGAAGGTTTTCACTGAAAATTAGATCTTTTGATACTTTAAATAAAATGTTAAGAAAAGCACTTCGAACATAGCTAGCCTAACACAATGATGGAATAAAGCCACTGGATTGACTTTTCTGAGTCAAAGCAGAGTTAATAACCCCACTGGATCCATTCTCGAACACGTGGTTCATAGCCTCTCAAATTATTTGAGCTATCACGTGATTAATATTGAGCGCATGTAACGCAGAACACTTTAAAACACATATTTAGGAATTGTTTCTTCTGGGTACCTTGTTAACTGTTATAGAAGGATATTTCCGTCTGCATCCAAATACTTAAATGTCAACACCAACCAACGTTGGTAAATCCCTCTCAATTTTTTTCACCCAAACGCTTTAATCCACCCTCAGAGTTGCCAGTGATCAAAATACGGTGTTAATACTAATTATAACCCGGGGACCCTGTTTTGATTGCGCATTTAACCGCGTTGAATCAGCTTGGTTGCTCCATTAGTTATGTTCTACATTGTTCTCATTTAGAAAATAAAACATAGGGAAGCGGAACATCGATAGGGTGTTATGTCAATGAGGAAGTGATAACAGCTCTAAATTTGTATGATTTGAAAGAATGGTTTGTGGTCAACTAGCCTCACTTACATGCTACAAGCTTGGAGAAAACCTGTTGGAACACCTATGCTCCCCTGATCTCGCGCACCATTTTCTTTCGGTCAGAATATGGCACGGGGCGCCAATCTCGTAAATCGTGAACGACATCATACATGATGTAATGGCGGGAGCTGCTTTCTCCAAGACTGTAGCAGCATCTTAACTGCTCGCTCCATAACAAGTGGATGAATGCAAGTTATCAAAATAACCCTTGACTTAAAATATGATATGTTTTGGGTAAACTATTGATTCAAGTTAGTCTCTGATATTTTCGTTCTCTCACCTTCTAAAGTCGCTGACGTATTTGCTATACTTAATTGTCTTGAAATTCTCAAAAGTTGGTATCATTTTAAAAATGGCTCTTTTCAGGCAGCAAAAGGCGAAAAGACAGTTTATGTACATCCGAAAGGTATGTTTGTCTACTGTTAGCTCAAGCGGTTTTTGTGGTGTTGATGTTATAGCTCACCTGCATAAATAACTCAAAAAGTAGGTATATAGGACATATAAAGTGGATTGGTAAAGTTAAATTACTAATAAATTTTAGAGTCTTAATGAAATAATTATTTTGCACTGAAGATGTAGTCATGTACTTTTGTTTATGTTTGCGCTAAAGAAGATCCATTACAAAACACAAAACATGACTGAAAAAATGGTTTCAAATTTATCAAGGTTGTAAAAGGGTAATGATGCGTTTTATCAGCAGTCCTCAGATAGTTGCAGCAGTCCTCAGATAGTTGCAAATATTTTTATATCTGATGTTAAAATTCTTTCTTGACATTTACTCTCCCTCATAAAATAAAACTATCAATTTGTGGTAAATGGTTTGAAATGTACCAAACGGCTCATATCAACCAAATCAAAGCCAACTCGATTTTGACCAATATACGTTACTTGCCATGCTTGTTCATAGTGACAACTTCGCAGTAATTTTCGATGTAAGAAAAACTTCATGCAAAGTAAAGTACAAAAACTTTCATTCATCTATAAATCTCATTTTATTGTCCCCTAAAGCTTTTCTTTTTACGTTATTCCGATTTGATTTTCATATTCATAGCTAATTATTTCATTCATAATTAATAACGTCAAACATTTGCCGATTAAGGGTGCTACACTTAAAAAAAATTCCCAAATACAGTATCCACAGGTCTTCTCTAAACAACGAAGAGCCCAATGAACTTTTGCAGGATGTCGTCATCGAAAATTGCACTGAATCTATCGACTCTGCAAACGGTGAGAATGAATAATATACTATTCAAAACGGTATCACGCTTTGTTATCCTACAGCTCATTCTATGTCACCCGATTTTCAAAGCCTGAAACTTGATAGACTTAAACACTGTTTTATCTGTAAAATGTAGCAATTACATTAAAGCAAACTCTAATGGACACATTTGTATACATTGTGATATTCAATAGCTAATGGTTCTAACAACCTCTTGAAAATGACTGCAGTAACAAAACTGAGAGTAAGTGGAATTCATGAATACTGGCAAGGGGATTTTACCGACGGGTGTCAAGTTCTCGGGAAGTGCTTTGTTAAAACTCTTTCAGGTATTACCTATTAGTTTCAAGATCATTTATCCTTTTTGAAAGTTAAATACCTTTATTAACGAACAATGATCACAAACCCCGGAAGTGTAAAGTGTTAGTTGTAGATATGAACATTTAACTAGCGTTTACTAGCTATAAGCAGCTAACGCCCGAAGCATTGAAAGGGTAGTCGTCTAGGCTGGAGTATGGGTAGCTCTAGGATCTACCGACCGGGCTATTCTCCCCTACAGAGCAGGGGTTCTTGAAGTTGTCGTAGACAATAGTCACGAATACAAGCTTGCTCTCTTTATGTACAGCATTTACTGAATCACAGTAAGTGAATCTGTGTGAAGACATAACATAACTGTTATAGTATGTTTGAAACAATATGCAAATCTACTGTAAAGAGTGAGGTGCTGATAAAGCACGATGGACTTTTAAGGGTTACACAGACGAGTTCGTCCTAATTCAATGTCTGATCAGTTAAGTTCGTAATTAGGTGCAGTTTGCTTTGCAATACGAGACACCATGTACTGTCCGGTTCTGTACGAACCCTTCTGTCCTACAAAGAGGTTTTGAAAGCCGTTACTGTACCTGCTGATCGATACATGTAAGAGAAACTACGTAACAACAAAGAACGTCTTCAAGAAAACAAAAGCACACCCTCTCAAAAATACCGAAATCCATATTAGTAATATGAAAATAGTACGTAAATGATAAATAGAGTACATTTATCGAACTAGTGCTTGAGATGAAAAATCTGTTCTTTCTTTAGATGAAGCAACGTTGCATGATGCTAATGCGTTTAAAACTGTAGCAAAGCATCTGGCAAATATTAGTTCTGCAAACGTGGTCCGACTACTGGGGTTAAAAAATGAAGACGGTATGTCTTATAGTTAATATCTTAATCACTGTTATTAAGAAAAAAAATATATATATATATATACATGATTCTTGGTTCCGCGTACTGGGGCAAATACGTTACATCTGGTGCTTATCAACAAGTAAACAACGTTCTCGGAATCACAGTTATAATGTCCTGGCTTTAGTACGATATTCAACGGACAGAACTGGGCACTGAAGCTTGACAGTCACAACAAAGGCTAAAACAGAGATATGACTTACCTTTCCCATTATTCTCATTCCCTTAAATAAGACTACACTTGTGCTTGCTAATTGCCAGTAGTATCCTTAAAGTTTCGTTCTATTTCTTCTGAAGAAGATGGCAGGGGCTTTCGAAATATTAAGTGTTTCTTAAGTGTGAAATGGATAACATTTCAACTCAGTGCCGTAGCCATGGGGGCAGGGGGCAATGCCCCCATTATTATTTTGTAACACATTCCTGTCCCCCCAAAAAAATTCAAGCGATGTTTTAAAAAAGAAATAAAAAACAGGAAGAGTTTCCTTTGACAGAAAAAAAAAATACGGCATTAAAATTACATACAACCTTGGATAAGTTTATATGATCAGCTTGGCAATTAATCAATTCGGTCAGTTGGCAGGTACGAACTTGACTGAAAACAAAAACAATATTGATGGCACCCTGGTCTAATTGGTCAAAGCATAGAGTAACCGCATGCATTATCGACAAATACGTACCATAGTCCTGTACATTGCAAATTGTGCATACTGCTGCACGCTCCACTGCATGGGAATTCAGCACAGTGAGTGAATAAAAAAGTGTCGAGAGAAACATAATCATGCACTTATTTTGGTCCCCCCCCCCCTCGAGAAAAGCTTTGCTTCCCTAACAAAGAAAGTCTGGCTACGCCACTATTTTAACTACGTTTCTTTTTGGAAAAATTGTTGCAACACGGCGCCAGTCTTTTTTTAACCGTGTTACCTTTTAATTGATGGAAAAAGTTATTGACAGTGAAATAATTTATATCTTTATTTACAGAGTCCTCAAAAATGATTTTTGACCTTCGTTTGATTTACCTTTATAACTTTTGCATGTAGTGATTCTGAATAGGAAATTATGAGTTAGATATCACGACAGTACTCCCAACAATTTTATTTTTCTAGGTCACTGCAGCATGATATATGAATATCTCGAGTTCGGATCATTGCGAGATTTTGTCAGAACGCAATTTCACGAACGAGGATTCAAACAAGAAGAGGAAGTTATACTCCAGATAAAGCAGTTGTTGACTCTTGCGTCCGATATTGCAAGTGGCATGGTGTTTATCGTTTCACGCAATGTGTGTTTTAAATTATCAGTACAATCTGGTTCTTTATATTAACAAAATCATTTTTGTCCTTGCGATAATGTAACAAGTAGGGTTACTTTTCTTGTATAGGCTAATAAAAATATCTCTTTTTATCTTGAATATTATTTTTTGATGATTTATGAATGAAATGAAGAATAGTGCGTTACGCTATCAACTTAATTTGGCGTTTTACTCATGTTAAGGTAATTGTTATTAGTTTCGCATAGTATCAATTGGATTTTCTTTTACCACAGTTTGCTCATCCTGCTCTGTCCTTGAAGAAAGTCCTTTTAAGTGAACAATTTAGATGTAAGCTTTATGATATCTGTCCGACCGACATGGCAATGATGAGAATTAACACTGTTATTAAAAAAGTAAGTACTAGCAGTTTGACAGTCGCAAATTATTAACGTTATTTTTTTTTATTTCATTTACTTATTTAAAATAGCTTTTCAAGGGTTAATTCGGTTAGCAAATAGCTTATCTCACCCAAAGCCCTATTAAAAATAGCAAAACGACACAACTATAAATTTAATGAAGAACTAAATAATATTAAATAAAAATAATTGAAGAAATAAAATAATTGAAGAAGATAAAATAACATATTAATTCTCTTCAGCAGTTAAACATAAAAATGGGAACGAGCAGTAAGATAATTTTTAAAAGCCATGGATAAATCAAAACCAAAATTAGCATAACGTGAATTTTGTAAAATAACACAATCATAAAATAAAACATGAGCAATATAAAGTCATGAACTTTGGTTAAGTGCTCGTAAAAGACGGTTAGAAGAGGTTAATGATTTTGCATTTGAACATTGAATAGGAAGTTTATCATAAGTTTTAGAAGTAAAGTAGGAAAATGTATTTAAATGATATCGAATTTTACCGCACTCTAAGATGACAATGATTGATACTTCCTATCCTTTGCATATAAATTGCTAATATTAAAAAGAATCCCTCATGTTTTTGGCAGATGTTAAAGGTCATGTGAGATCACTAGTGGTCGTAAACACAAAACCTTGTAAACACCATGTCTCTAGGTGAGAAACAGATATTTTGACACTTGGCATGTGAGTGCGATATAGTCAGAAAAACCCCTATTGTTAGTAGTGTGCCAAAGGTAGTCGGATATCTACGGAGGTGACAATACGGAGTTCGAAATAATTGCGTGTAAACACAGTGTTTTAAGACAACAATAGTAGACACTTTTCATACTTAAATATATATTTATCATATTGTGAGAAATTGCGCAATTCTTTTCTCTGGAGAGGAGAGGCCATTTGAGGTGACCCGACGTCAAAAACAGAAAACCTCCAAGAAAACTACATTTCAGTCCAAGGATGATGAATACTTGTCAAAAGTGCAATATGAAATTGTGATTTTAAAAGAAAGAGAGAATCTATGGGTTTCGTTGGATGCCACAGGTCATCTTTGGTCATGGGAGGTGAAACGGCGTAATCTGGGTTGGCAGTAGGCTGTATCTCCGAACTGTGTCGTTTCGTCACAACAGGAAAATTAAGGTTGAACTTTTGTACCATTCCAAAGAATCAACATTAGATATTAACATCAAATGTGTCAAAAGGCACAACTTTCACAGTCATTGGCACTTGTAATTTTAGCTACCTAATTAAGAACACGTGTACACGTGCCAGGAGGTTGTCGATGGTGTAGTGTCTAGGTTCTCAAGTGGCGGCAAGGGGCTTTGAAGCCCATTGATGCCACCCGCCGAAGGTTCGAGGAACCAGAGTATTTGAATGAAATTTCCTGAGTGCAATCAAGTCCATTTTAAATGCACATTTGATCTTAAAGGCCAGTTTGTGGTTCGAACCGTGACGGTGGACGCAAAAAATCTACAGTCTGTCGGGAAGTCACTCTTCATTAAAGTGGAATTTCCGCAAATCTTATTTCTACGGGATGTCAATCAAGTGGAACTGGTGACTAATACATAGAAAGACGCATTGTTCTAATGACAATTTTGAGAGTACAATTTCCTGCAATCTAGGGGACTTTGAATGCCATATTTCTTCACCACACTGCGGTACAGGCAAATGAGATGAGGAACTACGGTGGGAAATTTGCATTGTTAAGTGCAGTTTCCTTCTGTCTAGCGTGTTTATAATGTAAAAATTTTTTCACCTCAGTCCCAGCTTTGGTGGAACTGAGGTGGGTTGTGATCCCCGTCACACGACGTTGCCTTTTACTCAAGGAACCACCATACAAAACTGAATCCGTAGCATCACTACTGCCTACGGTGCAGGGTGTTCTCTATGTATGGGTTCCAACCTTCAAGAATGAGTCTCTTCGTAACACTGGATTCGCCTCCACTGAAAGCTACAATAGCGATATAGCATAAACTCAGAGAATCGCCGCTAGTTGAAAAAAAAAACATTCGAAAACCCCCTAGTGTTTTTATTACAAGCGGCCCATGTTCGAATTCCATCTCGGCAATTACTTTTTTTACTTTTGTAATTCGATTTCTGGCGTAGTTTAAAAGTCATGTTAGGTGTAACACGATATTTCAAGAAGGGTAACTGGAGGGATAAACCTCAGTGCAACAAATAATTTCTTTCCGACAAGGAATCACTAAGCCTTAAGGCTTTCTGTAACTTTGTTTTCTGTTGACTCTGTTGTTAGTATCATTAGATCTAACTTTCCTAACATGTAAGATAGCTTTTGGGTTACCTTTGTTTTTCATAAGGGAATTGATAAAATAGCTTTGCTAAGCCGATCTAATTAATTAACAATGTTATTTCTTCAGAATCGGTATGCCCAATGTTCCCTTAGTTTTGATGAATCGTTCATAGTTATGGCATGTTTAATCTCAGTATTGGACCGATTGGGTTGATTTGACATCAGTACTAGACTCTAGGCACGTCTAATACTACGTCTATAGGCTCGTCTGAATTTACGTTAACCAAAAAGAAAGCAAAATACTTTTTTTTTTTAAATGAACATGCCCTCCGTATTTGATCATTTGCTAAATCACCCTTGGCGACTTTTTGGTAGGAATAGGAAAACCCGTTTTCTGTGCTGATGTCGAACTGGACTACGCACTACATACAAACAATGCTTGATTGATGGAAACCTGCATCGAAAAAATATAAAAATCCTTTTATCAAGTGACATGTTATTTGAAGCGTCTTCCTTTGTATTTCAGAGCCACAGTCGTATTGCTTGGATGCCGCCGGAAACTATATTCTTGTCAACATACTCATCTTGCAGCGACATATGGAGTTTCGCAGTAACGTTATGGGAACTATTCAGTTTAGGTACACTTCAGCATTTCCTTTATTTTATCGAAGAACGTTTAAACTTTAATCAAGCCGTACTTGCTCAAAATCTGAACTGACTTCGGATTGTCTCTATTAAAATACCAAACAGGGGAAACACCATATGCAGGAAGAAGTATTAGAGAAATTGAGCATAATATCAGAACGAACGTTCATTTAGCCAAGCCCCCAGACTGTCCTGAAGCAGTGTAAGTTTGATTCTTTTTAAATATCTTGTTTAATGAAAATAGTAATGAAACGCTTAAAAAGCATCCCTTACGGACTTTGAACAATGCTGTTTTATGCAATAAAGGTTGACAAGTGTCACCTAGCCTCTACCAATCAAAGACAACCTGTTTATGTTTGTTTTATTTACAGGTATGAAGTAATGCTTAATTCATGGGTCAAAAATGACATAGCTCGCCCAACTTTCGTAGCTGTTAAACAGAAATTACAGAATATAATTACCAGATTGGCCAAACAAACTAAATGATGGTGGTTTTCTTGGCTTTCATCATGCTCGTTGTCATCATTGCTGTATATTTGCAATTGCCTTTCGTATATTTACCTTTTCATGACATATGACACATAATTTTGACTGTAAAGTGGCTAAAGTTTAATAGGCCTATTGAATCCATGTATTCTACTGAAGGGAAAGAAATTAATGTGTGCAGAGGATACACAGTGTTTTTAAAGCCTTTAAAATCCGTGCAATTACATGTTGTGTACCGTTTCTCTTCAAATAATGCTTCATGAGATCCTGGTAAATCAGAAACCAAGCAGTATTTTTTTAATCCTATTATTCAAAGGCTTCCGAAAAATGTGGGACAGTTCACAAAAGCTGTGCTAAGTCTTATCAAATTGAGGTATTGGCCGAATTACCGGTCTGCCTCTTGTTATTATATCTGCTTTCTACTCAAGGTAGGCTTTGGAATCAAAGGAGTTGTGATTTTGAATCGAATGATAAGCAGAAGAACAAGGGTGACCGTTAATGTCATCAGGAAACTAAATGATGTAAGGAGAAACAAGTTTTGTGATTGTTTGATCATTGAGGGAAGTGAAGGGAACGTGAACGATTGTGGTGTTAAAGCTTTATAATACTAGAACAGTAATAATGATATAACACAAGCTAATAAAGGGAAAGAATGGAAGTCAGGTTGGCAATCGTTTAAGATCTTGAGTTCGCTTCATGTTATGTAAGCTAAACCTTTCTGTGGCTTAAACATATACTTAGTCTTACTAAAATTGAATAAAAGTGTATTGACAATGTAAGGGGCATAACTTTTAGCACGATTCGTCACTCACTGTTTTTGTTGCAAACACTAAAATAAAAATTTGTATCATTACTGGACAAAGTGATCAGTATTTTCCTCTTCAAACAATGACATATCAGTTTTATACAAAACAGAGAGAAAATCTTGAGGATCATGGGCATGCTTGCTGCCAAGATATTGTAAAAGGGGCTTGTTTTGAAATAACTACACCATACTATCACAGGGCGCTGTGCCTAGGGGTCTGTCGTAAGGCTCCTGTGACAGTCCATGACCACTATCCGGTGGAATCGGCATTAGATGCGAAACTAACTAAAATTTTACAAGTTCTTAAATAATTTAACTTCACAGGTCACAAGACTTTCACTAAAATGATGAATACGTTGAAAATAATGTGACAAGTACTTTTGGTATAGCCTAAATTCAGGCCTGACGGAGCTGGTTATAAGGTCATGTATGATTCGGTGACTGAAGAACATGCGCGTTTAAAATCGTGTGCTAAGTGCGGGGGAGGGTAATGTTGAAAACATTCTTTTGAGTGCGGAAGGTTACCATCGTTAAGGCAAGACCATTCTCGTCCTCAATAATTCGAAAATTGCCAAAAATAGCATTAATCAGGCTTTGCAAGCTTTTTAATTATCATTAATTTTGGGATCTTATAATTTACAAACCCACCATAGAACTAGTATGAGTTAAAATGTGTGGCAGGCTCGATGTTTAACATCCCGTGCAGTAGAAGGGAACCACCCATACCCATGTAGCATTATGCTCTGTGTAGAATGGATGAATGCACTGTATCAGCGTACATACGTCCATACGTACATACCAACATTCGTAAAAACGTGCATATATATACAACATTTATATAACACTTTTTTTCACAGACCAAGCACAATACAAGCACAGAAGACTGATCGTGGATTTCCAGGATATCTTGCTCTACTTAAAATACATATTCAATCATTCTCATCATTTAGTGACTTCTTAATTGTGGTTGGATGTCATTGTTCAAGCACTCTCTAAGCAGGCCCAGGCATTCGAGGATGAGGTCGGTACCAACAGGACACAAACACTCCCATTCAATTTTAAGTCATGTGATACCGACTACGTTGTCTTGATTATACGCCAACTAAGTATAATATAGACCCTAGGTTCTCAACCTTTTTCTATCCACGGACCCCTTGTAATAAACAGAAATATTTGGAGGACCCCCAGACAGTGATTGCCTTCGTGTGGGAGGGGTATAAGGGGAGGAGCCTGAAATTTTGGAATATTTGGAGGTGCTTAGATGCAAAATGGTGCATTATTATGTGACTTTTGAAGTAAATTTATGTTCAAGAATTTATGTTTAGAAATGCGGTCTTCCTGGGCCTGACATGCAGTTTTCCTAGGACGGCAAGCATTGCTAGGCATGCTTGGATATTCTTACTTTCAATAAGAATTTCCAAGTATGTATAGCACAATTTGATTTTGGTGAAAATATTTCCCATTAAATTTTAATTTGAAAACGATGAGTTGTCAGATACAAACTGGCTGGTTCTGCATGAGGTCCGTAAAATATGGGATTTCTTTGTCGGAGATGGCTGCAAATGGCACTGTTTTTTGTCAAATCTAAAGTAAGTTGTAACTGACCTACTGCCTTTTATCTTTGTTAAATCGAAATGAAAAAACCCTAAGTGTATAGTCTTGGAAATACCAAATTAGGCTACTATTGAACTTCAGTCCTCATTCAGTGCAAATGCTTAATAGCTTCCTCATGAGTGTGTAATCAAAGTCTTTATTTAACTATATATCTTGTTCCATTATTCACGAACCGCTTCGGCTTTTGCGGACCCTTATCTTTTCACGGACCCCCTTGCGGACCCCTTTGCCCTCACGGACCCGTAAATAAATTTCACGGACCCCAGGTTGAGAAACGTGGATATAGACGGCACATACTGATGATGAGTACATTCATATCAGTAATTTATCAACGTCTAATGAGGAGCTTATGACTCGTATGTTATCCCATGTAAATAAACCTTATGTTGACAGTGTTTTAGCAAAACGTGGCCAATTTAAATGAAGCATTCAATTGTTTTTTTTTTTTTTTGTGGTCTTTGAGACTCATCCACTTGACCTCTCTGGACATCAATCCCTGGCCCTTTAAA
Source organism: Holothuria glaberrima (assembly GCA_009936505.3). NCBI lineage: Eukaryota > Metazoa > Echinodermata > Holothuroidea > Aspidochirotida > Holothuriidae > Holothuria > Holothuria glaberrima. Next base: position 12,431 of record WURT03597595.1, read on the forward strand.
CAGTGAGATATGTATCGTCTTCACTATTGACGCCCTAACTGTACTAGGGATATCATAGTCTATACAAATCACACATAGATCCCCAACGATACTCCGAACACAGAGTAGAATCCACCTGTGACATGAATTGATGAGCATTTCTTCTTTCACTGTGAATGAATGTTTTCCGGACAACTGTCTTTTTGATCCTTTGAACGTATTTTTACCAGTTAAAAAGTTTCTTGTGCAATATGAATCCTACTTCAATGAATTTCCCTTGTTGTCGAAAGCAAACGTAAGAATGAATTTGGTCAATACATAAGTCCACATATTAAGTCTGAGGACAGAGTTTTATAATCAAAAACACCTCAACTTGAGAATGAACTGAAATTTTAAATGTTTTAGAAAATTCATGATACGCGAACCATTAAACAAAAGGGCAGTCACAACAGTTACAATTAGAGTACCCGCTGTCTTATTTCATAAATGTTTCCTGCCAGTAATGTGACATCCTTTTTTAGTTACTGAAAGTTCTAGGTCATGCGGAATAACTACTTAATTAACCTTTCGCATGAAGTATTTTTGTTCAAACGAATAATGAAGAATATTGTAAGGGATATAATGTGAAAATTGTAACATGTATTCGATGTTTCCAAATTAATCTGGAGCTACTGCATGCTCCCTTTAACCAGTAACGAATACAATCGACATAAAGGTACTGACATAGGAGTAAGTTAACTTAGGTGTAAGCAATATTTGTCCACGTGTGTTCATAAAAATGTCATTTCGACGGGTACTAAAAAATCGACCATATTTGAATAGTCCGTAAGATTTGAACACGACCACATTATCAAAGATTTCAAACCACCAAACAGCTCAAAACTTATGGACAGTTATCTTTCTTGAAGAAATGCATGTTACTTACTTCTTGATACAGTTCCTTAGCATGTGTATTGACAATTGTTTAAGTCATTTTTTTCAACAACATTGCACAATACAAAGCCGGTATAAAATAAACAGGAAGTTGTGGAGAAAACCTGGGCAAACAGAATGCTTGTAAAAAGCAGTTCATCAAGAATAACTAATAATAGAAAGGCAAATAACAATAACAGATATAGGAACAACACGCACCGCAACCATTCACCTAACCAAGAGAAATTACCAACTCATTATTCATAACTTTCCTAAATAATTACCACGTCAAAAAGGACTTTAACACGTCAAACAAATACAGATTAATTTTAAATCTTATGAAACGGTCAGCTGTGATAACCCTGTTTTGTAATGAAGTAATCAAGAGGACAGCTCTTTGTTTACGCAAAACACTTAGTCGATTAAGATTTGTCGGAAAAGTTTTTCTTTGGGCACTGTTGCAACGAGATAAGTTAGCAAGCACTACGAAGAACAAGATTCTTAGTTCAATGAAGGAGGTCGGTAGCCTTAGAGATTTTGTTGCATAATAGTTCGATGTGACATTTCTGTGTAGGGGAGAAATAGATAAGAGGACCTTGCTGAGGACTTATACAATCGGCTTGAAACCTACCTTTGACAGTACAGTGACAAGGATACATCCGACGTGTACACATACCACAAGGAATAAATATGTACGCTGGGTTACCTTTTAGCTCAACATTACTTTATCACAGAGTTGTAACGAAGTCACTCTTTTTTGTGGCAAGTCAAGTCAACTACACTCAATTTAGCGACTCGATTCAAGTCATGACTCAAGTCACTGTGTTATTTCAATGGGGTAAAATCGGCCAGAACTTTTCAAGTCAGGCAATTTTGTAACTCGAGTCATGACTTGATTACAACTCTGCTTTATAATACGTAAAAGCTATTGCCACAATATCTGTAAGCACGGACTGATGTAAAATAGCAACGTAAGCTTACTTCATGCAATTATTTCGTATTACATTTATATTTACAATCTGGCTCTATTCCTGTTCATGTAGTTTATTCAAACGTTCTAGACATAAGACTAATTTCCAGACACCTTTATGGCTTTTCTCAACTGTCTTTCTTACACTTTCATACTTGACTTTGTCTTGTTCACTGATAAACTTGGCGGCAAAATATTCTTCAAAACTTGTATGGTTAAAATAAATATTAATTGCAGTATCTTGTTCTTCCTTTTGAATAATCCCAACTTTCTCTGCTATACGTACAAATGTATCGCTATCCTTTGGAAAACTGACCTGAATTGTTTCATCGGGAACTGTCATCTGGAATGCAATTTCTCCTAGTGTGATTTCAATCTTTTTAATCAACTCCTCTGGAAGTTTTGTATTCTCTCTGTTATAACTTAATAGCAGAGCTTTGACTGTTGTAGCTATTAAAGATGCCATATTTTTGATGTTTACATTGTGCATATATTTAGGTGTAATTGTTAGCTTTGCCACAATAATGTGGATAAGAAGCACGAAAAGTGAAAGGTTAGTTTTGAAGTCTCTTAGAACATTGTTTTCCTCAGCAATATTTTGCACCATTCGAATTACCTCTTCTGAGTTAGCTTTATTTTTTTTGACCCGCAGTATTTCCTCTGCCTTCTTCGGAATAAGGACATTCTCTTCGATCAGAATGGTCACTCAAACACTCACTTCTAATGTTTACTGACATTTTGCTTCCTTCGAGCTTCCTCTTTGACAGCGCTTTAAAGTTGATGTAATATAAACAGGTTTTTTCAATGTAAGAGTTCATTTGTTGTTCGGACAATTCAGGAAGATTTATTTTAACATAAGGCAGCCTATACTCGCATTTTGTAGTTTGAAGTCCTCTAAAAGTGACCCACAAATGAAAATTATTGTCTTTTTTGTCCAGATTATCTTCTAAGATTTCTTTTATGGTAAGTCTTGTATTAATCGTACTTTTATTATCGATTGATTCTGTGTCAGAAATACTTTGCTTTTCGTTTTTTGCAGTTGATCTTTTCTCTCCATCTCCCTCAGACAAATCATCTAGCCCATCAATCAATATCAAAACTTCATTGGAATTAAGTACTTCAAGTATTCCTTCTTTGGTGAAGTTATGAGATGTAGGCATCGTGTTAAATATCATGGAAACAATATCCATATTTAAGTTCATATTTTCGGCGTCAATATATATTAAAATCAAGCTGTTTACTTCCTCCTGACTCCATTGATGAATAATTTGTTTCGTGAAATATGCCTTTCCATTTCCGCCGTCAGCCATAATCATAGCACGATGTAGGTTATTAAAACTGATGTTGCGAAGTATTTCATGACATGACGAATTTGCAGTAGTCCCCTGTACGTTTGTAAAAGCAACTTCGTATTCTATGCTAACACACGTGATTGGGATCGGGTCTTCCCAGGGCAAAACTAGCACTGAGCAATATGATTCGTATGCCTTCTTTAAGTGGTCTGCAATCCTCTGTGCTGTGTAGGAGAAACAATTATCCAACGTTAAGTTACTGCATGCTCGTAGTTTGAAATTAGTAGAAACTGAAGCATTTCTTTACACAAGTAATCAGTTCGTGTCAACGCTCTGTATTGAATGCACTTGAACACTGTCGAGACCCTCATATCTCTCTCTTAAGTATACATGTCACTAACCCCAGAGCCGAGAGCTCATATAAAATACATTTTTGGGGAAAATGTTTTTGTCGATTGCATCTTTGAGATCGATGCTTTAACTAAACTGTACATTTTGTATCGAACTAGGAAGTACCAGTTAACCAGTTAAAAGAGGCAAACCGTCATAATTACAGTCACATTAGAAAAAAAACGTGGATGTTAAAGATGAAACACATGCTTATTGAAATAACTTTTGGGTTCGTAAAGAAATTTTGGGTCTGTGTTTCTTATTGCACTGTTAAAGATAGAGAAGACTAGAAACACATCGTTGTATCCGCTTCACGAACTTCAAAAGCTGAAACATGCAATAATTTATTTCATTTATAGAAGGCGCGGATCCAGGTGGAGGCGTACCCGGCGCACGTCCCTCCCCTTTTTTCAATGCCCAACGAGTTTTTTGAAAAAAAATGAGCAAATAGATATGGAAAATATGCTTCCCAGATGCTGGGAAATCTCATTTAAGCGCATCTAGAATTCACATTTTCTTGGGAGAAGACCCCAACCTCCCCTGCCGTGGTTTCGCGTTTTCGGCGCTCGCTCTTCGGCCTTCAGCCGACGGTGTGTGTGCCCCCCCCCTTCTCAAAATCTTGAATCCGCGCCTGTATAGGTTCTATTCTATTGTACTAACGTTACAAAATTCACTGAAAATTTATGTGTATCCTCTACCTGAGTATGACTAGTCCAGAAGTAGTTTGTGGTCTAGTAAAAGCTAGGTCTTGAATAATCTAATCTGAACACAGCTTTGCAAAAATCTTGCTGTCTCTCTACGTTTTCAAATGGAAAATGAGAAAGTCCCCACGGAAAATTGTATTAAAATTCGTCATTATGCGACACTGGGAAGCAAGCTGAACTAACCATTTAGAAATGGCATTCTTATACCACTTATCACGAACACGGATGCTTTTATTTTTCCTAAATAAGTTATAAATGTTTTTCCCTGGAGAACCGAATAATCTGCATAAACATGTGCTATAATGGGGAACAACGTCTTACGGTGGTACAAAGTTTTTATAGGACTACGTTTACACAATTGTTGTGACACACAACTATAGGTAGGTACTACGAGTACATAGCTCAAATTACCTGCAGCACAATAATAAAATTGGCCAGAGGTTGATGACCTCCTAAAGAAATATATCTGCCTGTCCGTCACACCCCCTCCCCCACGACCAATGTAAGCCTCTTCAGAATCACAAACTTTAGATCGATTTCTCACAAAGATAAAGCTAATCTTTTTAGTACAAAATATTCAGTCTGGGGATAGTCAGAAAAAGATGTTACGCCTCACTTCCACACTGAACACGATATCACGTGACAAAGTACGTAAAGTTTTTGCAATAGGACTGTTATTTCATGTATGTTTGTTACAAAACTTCTGTAGAATAAGAAAGCAGTTACGTACACACTTATCGGGTTTTGTGTGGCAAGAGACGCTGATCCATACCAACTTGAAATATTTTAGGAATTCTAGGAATATTACAAATAAGTTTATATGAGCCTAAAGAAGTCGAGTCTTCAGCAACTGCAAAACCTACATTATATGATATCTGATAACATTGCGTGAGGAACGTGTCCTCCATTCTGGGAATATCAGCTGCTAAAATGTGAGTACAAATTTCACAAAAAATGTTTGATTCTAACTCAACGTAAATTACAGTTTTGAGTTTATGTGCATTAACGTGTTTTCCGATGACCCTTTTTAGCAGATACGGATATCATTGTTTTGATACTATCCAAATAACGATGAACAACAACAGAAACTTTTGAAACCATTCGTTCTGTACTCATTGTACCTAAAACATGAATACAGCTGACTGCCTATTCAAAATAGCATAATTTTTATGCTTTGTAAACGATCTTTTTGAATTCAAGACTATATCAATAATAAGGATGACTACTCTTACCTTCAGTATCTAAGTAAACACTCTTCGAAGAAGTCAAAGGCTGCTCTTCTGGATCAACCTATATACAAACGTCCAACCATAGAGACAATGTTAAAATCGGCTACGTTCCTAACGTCGCCCAGATAAATAGACCTACTTAAATCTTCAAACTTTGTGTCTCTTACTTTTGTATGCTTTCGAAAATAATATTTTGATACCGAATTATTTCGTTATCGTTTTTACTACATAGAAATTTAATCGACTGAGTTCTTTTTCTCAATAAGGTAATTTTATAAACCAAGAATGAGAAGATTCAATGCTAAGTTAGGATATCATGTTTAAAAGGCCAGCTTTTCAACTATGTTTTAATACAAACATAAACACCCAAACACCGTCTACGGTGATTGCATGGATTGCTTTCCCTTTCGGTAAGGGATCAAAACATAGAGATGCAAACTACTGAAAACTGGATCTCTGCAACTCTAGCAGTCTATCGTTTACTTTGCCCCCTTTGTCGTTATTATTAATTTTCCTCCACAAAATTAAACCACGGAGCAGGGAAAAGTTTTAAGTTGTACTCGAATCTTTGTGATCTTTCATCGAGAAACATTTCAACATTTCAGTCTTAGAATTTCTTTTCTTAGATTTAATTGACTTCGTTTAAACAACTGCAATTTATGATTTTCAAGATTGTTTTTTTTTTCTGCTGGAACATGTAGCCTTTAAGCAACCAAGTAAAAACAGCACATATAGTGATATTACTCTCATAGTAAAAACCAGCTTTCAAGTTTCAATGTATTGGATCAACTTTAGTGAAAGCATCATATAAGAAAATCCAAGTTGCCATGAAATCTTCGGGAGTTTAACAAGACTAAAATAAAACAGAAATGCAACAGTTTGCTACGTAAAGTACTAACAATGACATACCGTAGTTTTCATTGGTCGTTGATCTGTTTGAATGAAAAACACGTTAATAATATTTTATAGCAATGTGCAAAACATAAATGGTTGTATTGTGAGGCAAAACTTTTAAAACAAATCTGTTTTTTTTTTTTTACTTTATTTAATTAGAAATACTACGAATGACGCTAACGATTGATGCGAAAAGGTTGCAAAAGACTATTTTTAAAGCACACAATGCATATGGGAGAGATATGCAAGCTTTTGTTGGTTTAATAAAGACAGTTCATCAGATTTTGTTTCAATCTCGTAAAGCTTTGATCTCTTACCTAAAAGTGTTACTTTGGTTGCTTCAGAATATTAGGTAAGTGAAAGAAACCACATTGCATCAAAATTTTACAAGCTTTGACTACACTTAACAACTTTTTTGATAATACTTGAAGAAAATAAACGTTGAATATATATCTAGAAGTTTCATAACCATACGGCAGTTACGTTACATAGAATGTACATTGTTATTACCGCTTTAGAAGATTGGTAGACTTGGGGTAAACTTTGGACTTCTTGAACAAGTGTTAGTTTAAGAATTGTTTTGTAATACATGGGCAGTAGTAAATATTAATAATGTCTTAAAGGGAGATGGCAGTCCCCCATTTTTTTTTTCAAAAATTTGCTAAATCTTACAGGTCTCTTCTTATTTCTCTCACAAGTATTTTCATAATGTTCCTGTGTCAATTCATTGAATACTGAGGGTAAACCAATGAGTTATTCTGCATACATTAAGGGAATAAGTAACACAAATATTGTCATATGGCTGTTAGGAGCCATTCCTGAACCAGTGTACCGGGGTACTCTGCTTCAAATTGGGGAACTGCATTTTCCCTTTAAATAATGGTGTCTTTCAACTTAAAAGGAGTCATACAATTCAATGATCTAAAGAAATGGTGAGTGAGAAAATTACTGAAACTGGCCAAATGTTTGAACTTTAGTAATACAACCTTAAAGTAGAACTTGTTGATGCCCCTCTGAGTTTTTTTTTTTTTTTTTTTTTTTTTTTAATATTACCATTGAGGTTATTTACTTATCATGAAACTTAGATTCGCTGAGCTATTTTCAAGTGTCATCCCACTTTCAGGATTGGATTCATAAATAAACTCAATCGCAGGTGAGGAAAACTACCCTCTACTTTTAATAAAATGATAGGACCTTTGGTTCGATGTACTTAAAATGTGTATACTACCTTTAAGTCTGGCTCTGTAGCAAATTGCAGAGAAAAAGGTTATTGCAATCAAAACTGCGACAACCAAAATGATTGGAACAAAGACCGATTGCTTGTTACTATAAGAACCTTCTTTGCAGTTGCCTGATGTGTGAAAGAAAATAGAAAGGTACTTTTTTATTTTCAAGTGTCATCCCTCATTGGATTGCTGTATGTTTGGAGGGAAATATGAATCTTTCAAAATAAATTTCATTTCAACACACAAGTCAAACATGAGCTTTTGAAACGAAAAGTATCTTAATGGACAAAGATTATATCTCAACATGGTTTTGACAACAAAAGTGGTAAAATTTAGAACTTATTTGACAACATAATATATCCCCTATTTCACCAATGTAGAACGAACAGCATGTGACAACGTGAGTAAAAGTTCAGTTTTCAGGTAAGAATGGCTATATACCTAAAACACAGCTTTAGAGAATGGTATGCTATATTATTTCTCATCATTTTGAAGCTTTTTAGTCACCATTAGCACAAGCATTC